>JAVLUE010000192.1:0-66982 GCA_034190945.1 Octodonta nipae
ATGAATGTGCGAATCACTTTAAGGACACTACTGTTGTGTTGTTGTTTTGTTATCGATAGCATATTGGAAACCCGGATTGAACAACCAAATCAATTGAGCAGTGATCAAGCGAGTAAATCTCTCACATTGTGGATTGATTTCTAAGTAAATTAGTTTTAGTTCTGCAAACTGAAATGACTGACCAAACAGGTAAAAATAAAAACTGAATAACTGAAATGATAAGACAAAAACAAAAAAACAAAAACAAAAACTCACCTTATATTTTTAGATTTTCAAAATTTGAAAAAAAAATTTCATCTTTATTTCTGGTTTACATCTGTTGTTTCGAAACCATGATGTGCATGTGTTATCTATTGAAAGATTCGAAACGTTGAAGAGATGATTAGTGAGGTGAAGCTGAGATGAAGAAAACAATCGAAAACACCGATAAACATTTGGATGAATCAGTTTTATTTTTTCACTCCGTTTTTTTTTCGGCCTTTCAATTCATCATCTTTGTTTTGGATGATGATGATTTCAATAAGAATTTCTTTTGCCGTCGTTTTCGTTCATTGTTGTTTGTGATTGGAGAAACATCATAATATTTCAATATCATTCGAATGAATCATTCGTTCATTCGTTCGTTTGTCGCTTCATTCATCATCATTACATCGAACCATAAGGTTCATTACGAGGTTTTCATCATCATCATTTTCATCGTTTTGTTGTTGTTGTTTGCTTCTTCACCATCACCATTCTATAATAAAAGTAACCCGTTGTGTAAGGTGAAACAGCACAATAGGTAATGGACACACTGGCTAAATACTAGCTAGTTCATCATCTTGGGTGTCTTTGGTGGTTGTCTTGAAATATTTATTTTTCTATTAACTTCCCTCTCTGAATCCATTCATTTCATTTGAGAAGCGAAAAGTTGATGGGAGAGATAAGGAAACTCCAATATCATCGAGATAAATATCAATCTATAGGTTATCTTAATGAGAATGATAGAGTCAAGAAACAAAAATAGAACGATCTGACAATTTAACTGCTACAACCGCCACCACCAAGACAAAGAACAATGAGATCAATGATGATCATCACCAAATATATACAAAAAATGATGATGATGATTGTGATGATGGTTGTTGATGGAAGATGAAGAACGACTACGATGATGATGAAATATCAAATAAATTTTGCAACAACAAAAAAAAAAAAACACTACTTGAACAAGAACAACATCGTATTTTGTTTTTTCCATCATCATCTTCTCCCCTTCGTAAATTTTCTTTCCCCAAAACATAATGATGAAGAACAACACGATGACATGACATGGCAGTGTGTGTCATTTCATTTTTTTTAATCAGAAAAATTTCCGAAAAAAAAAATATCCGGTATTAGTTGAAAAAGTACAAAAATATAATTCCCGAGAAAAGAAAGAAACAAATAAACGAGCGAACACAAACAAAACGAATGAAATGGAAACGAGAGAGATATGTCCTCTATGAAAGGCGAACAATATCCCTGAATTTTTTTACCGTGTTTTTTTCCCTTTGAATAATGAAAAAAAAAAAAAAAAAAAACATTCGATGGTAAAAACGGACAAAACTTTAATGAATTTTTCTTATTATTATCATCATCGAGCGACAAATGTGTTTTTTTTTCCTTCCAACCGATATTCATATTCGATAAAGTCAGAAAGGAACGTTCTCGATGGATTGAAGTTGATTTGAGGTCACGCACACACACCACGTACGTCATTTAGCAGAGGGAAAGAAACATAGGAGAAAATAAATTAAGAACAAGATGTGACATTTTCTTCTTCTTATCGTTAAATTTCGAAGCTTTAGTCATTTTATTTATTCGAATTGAATTGAGCAAATCACCATTTTTTTTAGCAATGTATTTCTCGGTTTGATTTGACTGAAAAGATTGGACACACGCCAGCCAACGAGCCAATCAACCGGGCAACTAGACAACCATCATCCAAACCAATCGCCCCTCTTCCTCCCATCCAACGGCATAGTTGTTTTGGTTTTTCGAAATGAATGAATTCTTTAGAAAAAAGTAATCAACAGGTTAAAGTGAAAATTGTAGAAGAAAAAGAGAAACATCACCTTAAGCATTCGATAACTTTCTGAAGCGGAAACTTTTCATTTCACTGAGAATTCCAAGCAATCAATCTGAAGCTGATTCGATTTGATGATGTGATGAATCCATTAAAAGAAAAAAGGCATCGATTGATTTGTTTTCTTTTTCTCTCTTTAGTGTTCGGTATCTCGAGAAACATCGACACTTTTGTCAATCACCGTATTCCGGAATGTTTTTTTTTTGTTTCGGGCAAAAGATCGTAATAGTATTTCAACACCACACCAATACACACACACACACTTCTCATTATTTTCACACCACAAGCAGGCAGAGTGCACTTTTTTCCTTTTTATTTGTAGTTGGTTTTGGTTTATTTATTTTATCTTTGTTGAAAATGAAGGAAAATTAATTGGTTTTTGCTTCTTCTTCTTCTTGTTAGTTAACCCGGGAAAGCTTGTTTCTTAAAAAGAACAAGTTCTTCTCCCGAACTGCTTCTTCTTTTTGATCGTCGTCGTCGTCTTGTTCAATTGATTAGATTGATGATAATTCGTTCTTAATTTCGAATCTCTTCCAGCCTTATAATCCAGAACAAACATGGTCAAAATTTAATTTATTTCCATTCATCTCATTTGCTCTCTCTATTCTAATTTGGCCAAAGCAAAAATACTATCGAAGAAATGCGAGATGGCAAGAATCTGATACCGGCAAACGGACTCGAAGAAAAAAAATGATCGAGTTATCTTTTGTCAGTGTGACGATTGTGACACATCCATGATGAAGAACTAGCCAAGCCATAGGCAAAGAAGCCATCATTTAACCATCGTACAATGCCAAACAAATTGCATTAATGAATTGCAAATTAAGAGGTTAGATTGATCAGAGGCCGCGACCGGGTTGAGGTTGTTCTATCAATCGGCATCAATCTAAATTGAAAAAAAAGATTTAAAAATCTAGAAAATTTTCTTTTCCATTATCATGAATTTATGTCAGATTTTTGTTTGTTTTATGTTCATCATCATATATTCGATCAAACATTTTCCAATAATATTTCTTCTTTGGTTGATCTTTTTTATATTATTATACTGCACCAAATAATCTTAATAAATGCACTTATCACACATATCATAAATTATATGAGAATTTTGCTCTGCTGTTGTTGTTGTTGCCCAAATTACATGTTTGATGTTCAATTTTGGTTGTACAACGAAAAAAATTCTTTCATCAACCAACAACAACAAAAAAAAAAAGAAGAAGAAACTAGCCAAAAACCAAACAAAAAAACTTTGTTGGTTTTTCACTTGTTGGCTTCCCCAAGTTTATCTACATTTTCGATCAATAATAAAAGGTCATCCGTTCTTCGTGATCATCGTCTTTCTCGTCGTTCAGATAGAAAATTTTTCATTACTTATTTCATGGCATTCATGAGATGATGCATAAAATTTTTTGATCAGCCGCTTTTTTTTGCATTCTAAGTTTTGACATTTTTAAGAATGTTTCAATGTATACTTTATTCGAAAAACTATCATCTTGTTCATAGTGTTCGTATTGAAGCGTTTGAATGATTAGTTAACATTGATTATAAGATTTGGAGACTTTGATATAGAGATCTCATGTTCATCTCCTAGTTGTTATTGTAGAAAGTTTTGTTTTATTTGTTTTTTTTTCCATTCGTTTCAATCTTGCCAATACTGGTAGGAGTCACCGACACCTACTTTAAAAAATGAACTAAATTTAATTCATTTCTATTTTAATATCGCTTTGAAAATCGTTCCCCCTTGGAGAGTTCTATTCGAAGTAATAACGAATCAAATAAAATATTTAAGCGGATAATAAGTTTTTCAGTTGTTTGTCAGTTTCCTCTCTTTCTTCTTCTTCGGCTTCTTGTGGTGGAAGCGAATTTTATTTATTTTATTTCGAGAAACAGAAAAATTTGAACTTAATTCAAAATGAATTTAGATTCATCAAATAATATGTTGGCGAAATAAAATATTAGTGGTGGGCGAGTAGATATTTAGAATTTCAAGTCGGTGAAGTTCGTTTCAGTTTTTATTTCTGAAGAAGAAAAACATTGTCTGATCTTGATTTTCAAGTTTCCAATTTTTTTAGTTTTCAAAATATTTTCTTTTAAAACGTTTCTCGCTTATTCTAAAATATTTGAATAGTGAGTCAAGAAAAAAATGAACCTTACTTCTAATTTAAATTCTTGAACATCAGGTTAGAATTTTATCAAATCAACCCTTATTTGGTCAAGCAACAACACC
This sequence comes from Octodonta nipae, assembly GCA_034190945.1. NCBI lineage: Eukaryota > Metazoa > Arthropoda > Insecta > Coleoptera > Chrysomelidae > Octodonta > Octodonta nipae. Next base: position 4,332 of record JAVLUE010000192.1, read on the forward strand.
ATGATGGAGAAAACAATTTTTTATTTTCACTGGTTTTACATGAATCAAGAATTTACCAGTGGTTAATAGTTTGATCGAATCAAAAAGGCCGATGAGGTTTAATTAAATATTCAGTCAATCAATCGAATCTAAACAAAACAAAAATCATTATTAAAAATTAGAATTTTGTGTATTGAAAATCAAGGTAATTATATAATTGAACGGAAACTTTACAATGAAACAAAAAAATGCTGAATTGCTTAAATTGAAACATTGAGAATGAAGAGAAACCATCTTGAAAGGCAGCTCAAGCGCTAACCAACAAAAAAAACAACTAACCTTAAATCAAAACGAGGTGATCATTAGCCAAGAGAAAAAAATATTAATAGTCATTTTTTTAGTAGTTGAATTAATATTTCAGAAAAAAAAATTTGTCTCAGAAACTTCATCTTATAGTTAAAAATAAAAAAAAAGCCATCAATTCAATTTCGGAGAAAAATTCGGAAAAAATCACAAAATCCACGAAACATTCAAACATCATTATTTACTTATGATCAGTTACCAACAGAAACAAGAGATATAGATAAATAAATAATCGGTAAATGGTCATTCGGAATATATGTTGTTGTTTTTGTTTGTTAATAATAATCATCATCATCATTACGATCATAAAATCATTCAAATTTTATTTTTTTTCAGAGGTTATCATTAAATAATTGAAATATTATTTAATTATTAGATGATGGAAAAAAACATGATGTTGATCGTGGTGGTGGTGGCTCAACTCAACTCGACTCGAATTCGATTCATCGATTCACCCCACGATTATTTTCCTATTTATTTATTTCGTTCGTTCGTTTTGGGTTCATCTTTAAAATTTGGTTTCCAATTTCGTTTCTTTCGGTTTCAAAAATAAATTGACATCAAAAAGCCAAACAGTGGAAAAAATTGAATAATCTCTTCGTTTTTCAATCCTTGGATTATGTTTCTTGATCTCAATCTCTGTTTTTCTTTTCAAAAAAAAAAAAAAAACAAACAAACAAACAAATTCGAAAAGATTATTAATGATAAATTTTATTGATTAGAAAAAAACGAGAAGCTTGTTTTGTTTTTGCTTAACTCAAGTAATAATATCATCAAAAAACACAAGATTAAATTTCTTTTAAATACTTGTCATGATCTTAGAAAAATGAAACCGACTTACCATGTACCAACAGGACTATGACATTTCCAACTGTTGACTGTCTACCTTTATGGTTTTTTTTTTATTGAAATATTGTAAAACTTGTGTCACTTGATACTAATCGAAACCTGAAATTCTTAAAATATTTTTCATATTTTTTTATAGATGATAGAAAAAGAAAATATTTGATTGAAGAACATCAAAATCATTGGCGCTTGGCAAAATTAATTGAAAATTCTGGCTCAAAACAAGGGGGGAAAAAAAGAGAAGAACCAATCAATTGGAGAAATTGATTTATAATTTCTTTCAAACATAACGGTCAAACGGAAAACATGAAGCGGAACTAGAAATAAGAAATCTAGTTTGGCTAGTTCTAGCCTTTACCCGAAGAATAGAATAGTTTTTGAACAATAAAGAAAAAAAATTTTTCCAGTTTGTTTTTTTTTTTTTTTTTTGAAAATTCAACAAAATTTGAATGAAATTTACAAAAATAATTTAAATAAAAATAACATCATTTAGAATATTTGTAGAATATCATACAGAAAAAAACGAGAAGAAGATGAAAGAGAGAAAGAAAGAAAAAATACATCGTTTCAACCAGATTCTTCAACAAATTGATTGAACAACAACAATAACGAGAGAAACAGAGAAAAAAAGGAAACTAAAACAATAATAACAAATAATTTAAAAAGAAAATTGAATTAAATTAAATTTGTAATAAAATATTTATATTTAGTACACGGAAGTGAGAAATTAATCATCACCATCATATACCATCGATCGATATATAATCGTATCATGAATGAGTTTCATTTTAAAGGATATCATTTCAATCTGAAAATTTTTTTTTCTTTCTAAAAATTCACATGTTCGGAAATGAAATTCAAGCCTTGAAAAAAGAAACTATTCTAAATTTGAAAACCTTTTTTTTAAAGAAAAACAACAGAATTTTTTTAGAGAATACAGGGTGTCGATGAGAGGAAGAAAGAGAGAGAATTTTTTGGTTCAATTTTCGACCGAATCGCATAAAACGTCGCATCGCCTCATCGAAGGAGGACACGGCGTGTGAGCTATTTTCGGTTTTTGATTTTTCATCATCCAATTATCGTCTTCTGAAGAATCATTCTCAGATTTCAAATGTGAATTATGCGACTCTGAACAAATATGAACGACGATAGCCGGCTGATCTTGGGTGGGTGGATGTAATTCATGAGTCGAGCCGGGTAACAAATTCGCCAAAGCCGATTGCAAGTCAATATTCAATACTGGTTGAGCTTCTTCAACTGGTTCCCATCCTTCAGGCGGTGAAGCTGGCGGCGAAATTAAAAACTGTTTCTCTAGGGCTGGAGGTTTTAATAAATCATTGTTTGCACTGCTTGTATCTACAAGCTTTCAATGATATAAAAAAAAACAAAAAACTGTTAGCAATTGATTAGAAAAATTAGACTCGATACCTCAGAAAAATAGCAATTGATGAGTTCATCGCCGATCTTCATTTGATTACACAACAAACGAGCTCTAGTAGCGGCCTGATTTTCACTAAAATCAACCCGAGCTCGGCGGAAACTTTTGAAATATAAAAACTTCACTTGTGGATCAAGCTGTCGAAATAAATTTTCAAATTCATTCTGTCAGAAAATGAACAAAAAAAAATTAAATCAATTCAAGCTCAAACAAAAATCATTTTTTTCTAATAGAATACTCTAATTTCGGATGATTCATCAAAAGCACGTATATCCAAATTTGTGATGATCAAAGATTTTGAAAGTTCAGTAGAGGAACTTTTCTCGATAATATCTTCCAAATTGTCCAACGTCCAATAGGCGGAATCATAGGGAAAACTATCATCGGCATTCTTGGAATCTTCATTGCCATTGAAAGCGGAACAATATTTTGTCGAATCCATTTCATTGAATTCCATTGTTTTGGTTGAAGAATTTTTACCACAATCTGAACCATTCAATGTTTCTAGCTCTGATTCATCTTGAGAGTTGTGTCGCGATGAGTTTGGCGTATCCATCAATCCACTACCAACCACAAATCTTATTCCAAAACAGAATTATTTTTTTCGAATCCTGTTTGTGAAATAGAATTTTTTTTTAAAAATTTTTCTATTAGAATAAACTTTTTAAAGTTTTTGTTTGTGAAATTGAAAAAAACTCAATTGATTTGATTGGAAATGAGCAAAAAAAAAAATGACGATTGTTTGATCGTTATCATGTAATCATGGAGAACAACAGAAAAAAAATAAATAAATATTGCTTGAATCATTATTTAAAATATCATTATTATTAGTTGATCATCAAGCATTGAAATCATCGGTTCATTGAAAATAACGTTCTCGTCAAAAGTTGTGATCATCATCATTGCCGTCATCAATCAATATATGGAAAAAATTAAAAAGAAAACAAATAATTAAAATGAGAAATTCAATGCCAAAAGTACCTTAAAATAAAAATGATAAAAAAAGCAAAGAACGAGCCAAAATTCTTTCTTGTTGTGGGTGTTATCGTTTGTTTTCAGGAAAAATAATTTGAAACAGAAATTTTTTTTGTGGATTAGAAAAAATTGAAAGCAAAATGAATGAAGATAGAAAATAAACGAAACGAACAATCAAATCAATCGACGTCATCAAATTTCAAATGTTTCTGTGCTCACAAAACTCACATCAATGGCATTGATACCATAAACGACGGTTCATGAAACAATCAATAAATTAAGGGCTGACACAAGACTTGGTTAGGAGAAATATTTGAATTTCAACTTTCAAAGTTTGTTTCAGTTATGAAAACAGTTATCTAGTTAGCAGTGTTTCATTGATGTGAAAACTAATTGAATGTTTTGTTGGGAAAAAAACCATCATGATATTCAGAATAACAAACACACACACGAGCAAAATCTGGAACGAATTCAGAATCCGTTGGTAGAAAAAACTGTCTATTCTTTGGCGTTTGGATCGTCAACAAATGAGTTTTTGTTTTCTCGCTCGTTTTTTTTGTTTCTTCGGGAAACACAATCGAACAACTCAAAAAACTTCAACAAGATTACCGCTACACGGTGATTCACAATTCATGACGGGTAGAGGCATTGCTCAAGAAAACAAAAACAACCGAGAGAAACGTTGGAGAAAACGAAAAAACATTGAAAAAGTCCAACCCAGAATGAATGCAAAAAAAAATGAAATGCGAAAGAAACAGAGAAATGAATGTTGTTGTTGAAGAATCGTGTTGTCATAAGTTTTTCAAAGAAAAATCACCAAAACAACAAGAACAATGAAACCTTAGGAAAAAAAACACCCCATCCAAACAAAAGAATTTGAATGAAAGTAAATCAGCTAAATAATAGTAAAGTTTCTTTCTTTTGGATAGTGAACTTAAAAAAAAAAAAACAAAAAACTTGAGAATGTTTTTGCTAATAATTCAAGACGTTCACATAGAACGTAACAGGATTTTTCTGTTATTCGTGTTAGATTTGTTTGAAAAAAAACAGGTTTCTTTTAAAAAGGAAAAAAACCCACCAAGCAACGATTTCAACAACGATTGACAAATTGAATTTCTTTCTTATCTTGTTGCTGTTGTGAAAGAAAATTTTCAATGAAAATGTCAAAGGTAGAATTTGAGAAAAAGAAAAAAAAGAGCTGTGTGAGACACACGAGCTTCCTACACGATAAGAGTTGGCCATTTAGAAAGTGATCTATTAAAATTTCTATAGAGGAAACACTGTGGTGTGTTTGAGTGAGTGTTCCAAATAAACCAGATAAACCAAAATCAATAATCAAACAAGAGAATTTTTGGAAAGGACTTGCGCTCGAAATTTCTAGTTGAAACTATGAACACACGCAAAAACACTATCTAAATCTCTGGAGCAGTATAGTTTTGGATCGATCCAAATAGAACAAGTCAAGTTTGTTTCAATCAAATCAACAATATCATTACTCAAAGGGTTGCAGCACAAAAAGAACACGAAAAAAAAAAATTATACACTGTTACAAATAAACCACCAAGTTTGATTGATAAAGATGATGGGACAGAAAGTGTAACACTTTCTAAAAGAAACTAAAACAACCATGTCCATGGAATTTAATTCAAAAAAAAAGAATCCACCTTCTGAAAATCTCTGTCTTTTCCAAGTACCCATTATATCGGAGCAACAATTTTCTCTTTGGTTCTAATTTTAATTTCAATTTTTTTTTCAATCATAAAAATTGAAAATCCTAAAATCTGACACAAAAAAAACTCATGCAAACACACAAAATCTGGTTGTGGTTTTTTTTTGTTCACTCTTTGTTCCTGTGTGATATCTGATGCATGATGATGGTGGTTGACGTCAAAAACAATCCACTACCAACACACGGGTGTTGTGCGGCGTCAACATAAAATTAAAATAATAAAATAAATAAAAAAAATCTGTCATTGAAATATCTGCCATGGTCAAGCGAAGACAACAAGACTGAAAAGCAATCGTCTGGTAAATAGCCAAACCAAACCGAAACAAATATCGAATAAAACGAATGTTTTTTTTTTGTTGCTGCTGTTGGTTGTTCGAAACAAGGGTTTAATATAAAAAAAATACCAACCAGTACATTCGAACTGTACATTTCGAAATACTATGGAGGTTGGAAGCTAATAGAAATTTAACAATTTAACAAATGTATTATTGAATTCACTCAAATTCTCTTGAATACTTGAAGTCCAATGTCACACACTGCTCTGGGGTGTTTAAACTAGCAAATCGATTTAGTTAGATCGTTTATATTTCATCAATCAGGTAGAAAAAAACTTGAAAATAATTTGAAAATAAAATTTACATTCTCGATGTTTGAGAAAAGAAAAAGTTTGGAAAAAAACTTTTCTCCTTAATTGGTGATCACATCAGAAACAACACACACACACACACACACACAAACGACACGCACAACGATAACAAATAGAGAGGAAAAAACCATCAACGTACTTTGTTTTAAATCAAAAGAAGAAAAACTTTGTTGCATCTTTCACGTAATTTTTTTCCCAACACTTTTCCTCTTCCAAAAAAGTGATAGATGTGCTAAAATCTATTTCTAATAGTCTAGCTGAAACAGTAAATTGGTTGTTCAGTAAACTATGATAAATGAAAGAAAAAAAAAGTTAAAATCTAAAAAAGTTAAACTACTTACTATAAACTCGAAACGATACGTTCCAATCCATGTCAAAAAACCGAGATTTTTGAAAATGTTTCAAACTTAAGAATAACATGCATGTGATGAGTGTGTTTGAATCATCGGAAAAACACTATCAAAAAATCGAAATCAATAAGAAAATTTCAAAACTCTTATAGAAAATACAAAGTTCACAGATTGATTGACTGTAACCTTCTTCAATAATTTAATGGTTTAGTTTTGAACTCTGTGACACTCGAATGAAAAATCGAAAATTATCAATAAATTCTCTGCTGAAGGCTCTTATATGAATTTTTTGAGAGAGAATGAGAAAACACGAATTCAAATACTTTTTATATGATATTGAATCATCATTATCATTTTCTTCCAATTGAACCTTGTTCAAAGATTCAATATCAATGACGAAACACATCATCGTACGATAAGTTGTATCCTTAAATTTTTTTTCACGTGATATCAAATTTCTTGTTCTTGTTCATCTTCTGCTTCTGACAGTTGAATGTCACAAACGTTACGTATTACAGAGGAAAAAAGATTTTATGAACCTTGTATTCTTCCATTGCCATGAGATTGATTTCGTCATGAACACACACAGCCAATGTGTAAGAACGTGTTCTCTTGTGTTGTCTGCATGTTTTTTTGTTTGTTTGTTTGCATTGCTTGCCGATTGCTTCGTTTCTCAAATGAAATAATTTGAAAAAAATATCGTTGACATGAAATAAACACAGAAAGAGAAACTTGAATAAAAAAAAATAGCTTTCTTTGAAAAACAAAACTGTCAAAATGCAGGAAAAAAAACATGGAAACAAAACAGTTAATTAGTATTAGATTAAAATTATTTTTAAAATAAAACCATAAAAATTTTGATAACTTTCAAATTTCGCTCAACAATCATTGATAAGAATTTTCTTTTGTTTTTGTTTTGAGTCGAATTCTCGAAAAAAAAATGAGGATAATCACTTCGATCCCATCGATTGTATCGATTCCTGTGTGCTTGTGGATGGGTGTGATCTGCAATGTCTGCGAGTGATCCGTGAGAGAAGGGACACTCTTTTAACTCTTTACCCCAAAGGCAACAACAATTATTGAAGAAATTTTTTGATTAAAATCTTTATCATTCAGTCTTTTCTTCTGAAATTTTGAAACTTTGTGTTTTAATTGACCTTTTTTCTCCGTTATTGTTGTTTGATGTAATAATAATATCTCACGTGATTTTGTTTTTTTTTTTTAACCTTTTCTTACTCTAAATTTGTTTGTGTCTCGCTTGTCGATTGTTCTTGAATTTTTTTTCTTTTTTTCGTTTTGGATTCGATTCGAGTGTTGTTGATCAACACTACCATCAACGAATGCCTTACAGACGTGATTTACATTCGTTTTATAAATAATTGATTAGAAACAAAAAAATTTAATGTATTTTTTTGTTAATCAAATATTACTGTCACTCATTATACCGTGAAATAAATTAATTTTTTTTGGTTTGTTTATAGAGTACCAGAATTCTTTGAAATTAAGTACGAGGAACAACGAATAACAAAGAATCTTATTCCAAACGAGAACAAACAAACAAACAAAAAAACAAAACAAATCTTATTCCAAAGCGAAGCGGTTCATGATTTCTGATTTTCCTCAATGTTCAGAAATATTTGAAGTTTGAAGAGATTGAGGATGGCGATTATGCAAACAGAGAAGACAAAAATTTTTTGTTAACAACGACGACGACTCCGTTAATGTCATTGTTGTCGTCGTCGGCTTATTGTTGTTATCCATGGATACCATCGCTATATAAATATGTATCAGATCTGAAAGAAGAAGAAGGATTTCAGTGTTTGGAACCCAAATGCTTCTCATTTATTTTATTATTTTGGTGAGAACTTTGAAATAATATTGCCTAAACACCTCCACATCACAATCTGATTGTGCGTGTAATAATAGAAGAAAAATTTTCATTTTTTTTTCAGAATATCAATCTATGAAACAAATATCCATCTATCTATCGGTAAAATGTGAGATATGTTTTCATATATATAATACGTTTTCAGCACTGAAATACCAACCATCAGTAATTTGTGTCTTGAATCGTTTCACTTATTTTTGTTCGCTCGTCTTCAAATACACTCTATATAAAAATTAACACACACATATAGAGATATATACACGAGAATGCCTTTCAATGCATAGATGGAAGGAAAAAAACAAGCATTATGTTAACGAAACTAACTAGTCACCGTTATTGAAGTTATAGAAGATCACCGTTTTCGATTTTAACAGAAATAAAAACAAAACAAAACTGATAAATGAAAAAGAAAGAAAGAGAGAGAGAGTCAAATCAATTGAAGAACGAAACAAAAATAGAAGAGAAAGGATTCGAATTTTCTAAGATTTCTTGTTTTTTTTCTATTTGTGTGTGTTCCAAAAAATTTTGTTCTTCGGAGAAAAAATTCAAACAATTTTTGTTTCTCTCTCCATTATCTTCATTGAATGTTTTTTGGGTTTTTTTTTTTTTGTTGTTGGTGTTTTTATGTTTTTGCTCTGTTTTGTTTGTTTTCTGTTGGTGATCCAAAAATGAAGTACAAAAACTTTTGAGAAACTCTTGTTGGTGGTGGTGTTGGAACCAAGTGTTTCGGATATTCAAATTTTTTTCTCTTTTCTATTTTTCATAAAATCAAGTCTGTTGAATAACACTATTCCGATATTTGAATATTTCAATCGATGCAAGTGATAAGAAAGCCAGCCAAGTTTTAATGTTGTCCAACCAGTATTTTCGATAAGTTTTTTTTTTGTGTTTACACCAATAGAATAATTATAACCCACAACGATTGGTTCGAATCAAAATCGAGTTAATACATGATAATGGTAAGTAGTCTCTCCTCTCATTTAACCATTATTTCAAAAAAATTCCATAATTGATTGGTAATTTTTCTCATTTTTGACACCACATGCGTGAACAGTCCATCTCTTTCTCTCTCCCCCTCCTTTCTAATCCCACCACTAAATGAGATAGGTTTTTTTTAATTAGGGTAGATTACCTTTCTTTAGGAAGCCTCCAAGTTCAGAGATATAGAAAAAATTTTTTGTTTTTATTTTCAAGAGCAAGAAATTTTCTTTTTTTTCGTTCCTTTTTGATGATGATCATGATGATTATTTTCATGACCATGATCATGAGCTACAAGGTAACACACGCTGAAACTGAAATTTTCGTTTAAAGGCAACCCATTTAAGCTTCGATAAGGCAAAATGCAAAGTGCCATACTCGGCTTCTCTTTCTCTCTCTCTGATACATTGTAATCATCTGTATCATTGTATATGAAAAGGAAACTAGTTAAAAGCAAAAAAAACTAATCAGAACTAATCCATCCTAGCCATCTACCTCCCCGAAAAATTTGTAAAGTTTGAGAAAAAATAATGCGAGCAATGATTCTCATTTGATTTGATCTGATTGTTGGTAGAATGGCAATGGAGATGTTGATGGTTTTCGAGGTTTTTTTTTTTTTTATTACTGTCAACCCTTTTTTCTCGTTGTTCTCTCAACGACTATCATCATCTCCATCCATCATCAAATCGTCAATGGGAAAAAACAATCATCATCATCATTGAGTGTGATGAACTTGATGTTGAATGTTTTCAATGTTGCTACCAGTAAACTGTAGAGAATCTAGAGACAAAACAAAAATATATTCAAGTTATGAAAATAATAAAATTCTCATCTAAATAGATTGCCGGAGAGATCAGATGTCAAGCGGTCATCAAGCTAATCACTACTCTGGTTCATCAAGAGAATCCATCTATTTTTTCTATTCAATGATACCAATCAATCAATTTTATTAATCGATCAATCTCGACTCTCTCATTAAATCTAATTCAATGATTTGAAGCTTCAAGTTAAAAAAAGAAAACTTTATCATCGTTTTATCATTTTCGGGAAATATCTTCTTGTTGTTGTTACTATTCAAATCATCGAAACTCAATCAATATCAATTTCGACTATTCATAAACTCTATTCAACTAGAAAAAAAAACTTTTTACGAAAAAAAAAAAAAAAAAAAAAATCACTTTGATTCCCTAAAACAAAGATGGGCTAATATACTGACGACATTCTAAGAAAAAAATAAAAAACACCCCGAAAAAAACCTCTACGAACCGATAAAAAGTCTATGCAAAGATCGAATCTGTCGAAGTTTTTTGTCATTTGTTGGCCTGGTTTGATTCAATCTACCAACGATAGTTGTCAACTTGTGGTTGTGAAAAGTGTTGTGAATTTTTTTTTGCTTGCTCTCCAAATTACCAAATATTCCTGGTTCTCCATATCTCAAACCATATATGTACAATAAATATTTTTGTTGTTGTCTCTCAATCTCTTGTTTTGTGCGTTTTTCAAACAAGATTCTTGTCGATTCTTAATATCCTCGAATGATTATTTTCTTTTATTTTTTCAAAGCGTCCAAATTGATTTAAATAATATAAAAAAAAAGTCTTTCGGGATAAATCTTTGGTTGTGAGTTGTTGTGACATTTGATGACTGTGGTGTTTCCATTCAAATAATTGATAAAAATTACTCCAATATTTTTTTTTCTTCAATAATCTTAATTTATCTCGTTTCTGGATCGAATCCGGTGATTTTCAGTGCTTAACGTGTCGATTGTGTTCATTCAAATCGCTTTCACCCACAAGGTAAGTCAAAAGTTTTTTTTTAAAGTTTGTTAGTAGAATACTTAATTTTAGATTTTATTCGTAATTCTTTGAATCGAAAGAGAAATGTTTTTTTCTTTGAGAACAGAGAACAAAATAGAAAGACGACAAAATCCTAGAAATTTTTTTTGGTTCAACTTCTAGGCCCAATCATTTCATTTCAGTATTGATTGAAATTCTTTTCAAACAACAATACTAGCTCGATATCCGATTATTATTAAAAAAAAATCACATTATGATTAATGGATGTTTGTTGTTCGTTCGTTCGTTAGTTGTTTGCCTTTCAATGTCAAATTCAAACATCAAACAAGAGAATCTTCATTATTTTTCAATAACTTTAAAAATAATATCTCATAGAAATACTGAGAGCTTCTAGCAGGAATTCGTTTCGGGAAAATGGTGTTTGAATTGAATAGTTTCGGGTTTTTTTTCTTCTCTGTGTTGAGCCCGATTTAGTGTTTTGGATGAGCCAAAATAACAAAGAATTATTAATTCATTGGTTCGTTTTTTCTAGAAAATTAAATATTTTTTTTTTTTGCTTGTTTGAGAAACAGCTGAGGATGTTTCTTTTGGTTGTTTTCTTTGTAGAGATCCACAGCGTGTCAGTTGAAAGCTGAAAGCGGCACCTTGAGTTTTGGATTGCCTTGAATCGATTTTGAGAAGTTTTTTCTTTCTTTTTTTTCTGATTCATTCTGTTTGTTATACTTTGTTGTTAAATTCAAGATCTCGTTTCTTTCTTTGTCGGAGAGATTCCAATTCTTCAATGTTTCGGAGGGCACTGAAACCGATAGTTTGAAAAGAACGAGAAAACGTTTTGCTGTTTCTTTTTCTCTGTGTGTGTTTCACATCTATTTGTTTTCTTTCAATGGAAATTGAATGAATTAAAAAATGGAGAAAATTTGAAATGAGCAACAAAAAGAAGAAGAAAAAAACACCAATGTCACTGACACTGTGTCGTCAAAATTTTGGATTTTCTATTTAAAAATCTTTGATCTTTTGAGACTTGATTCAGTTCCCAAATCAAAGTTTCAGTGTTTTGTTTTGTTTTTTTTTTGAAGTGTTTCAGTATTTTTAAAAATTTTTTGAGTTTTTTTTCTGAGGAAAACTATCATTTTTATTTGGTGTGTGAATCATCGATCCTTTGTCTGCAACAATCGATGTATGATCGATCAACTATTTTGATAGCTGATCCTGTGAAATCGTGAGTAGAAATTCATTCCAGTCTGAAATGAATGTTTGAAACATTGATAATTGATTGAAGTTTGAATCTAGAACAATAATAACTTTATGGTTACCTTTACTGAGTTAGTTTTGTTTAGTTTTTGTGATCAGATTGTCTGTCAAATGATTTTTTTCTCTAAATGTTTTTGTGATGCGCTAACACGTAAACAGATTTTTTTTTCTAAAATTAAATCTAAACCATATTTCTTCAAGAAAGAAAAAAACTATAACCAGATTGTTAAACAAAGTTTTCTTGAAAAAAAACCATTTCTTTCATGGTAAAACATCGTTCATCGAACATTTTGAAACAGTTTTCGGCCTGATCATGTGATCCAGTCTTCCAGTCCCCAAAATTGACCAAGAATCTTATTCAATAAGAAAAAATAGCACAATAGTCAACAGTTTCTCTTGGTGATAATCTCATTGAATAATCCACTAACCTTGAACAGTTTAATTTGAAATTAGTTTAGAAATAAACTCCCATCATCATTGATCCAGCATTTGGCTTAAAAAAAAAACTTTATTAAGATCTTTGAGATGAAGCCATCAGCTCATTTTTTGTTTTAAATCATCGTCATTTGGTATCAATTGTAGATTGTTTATTGTGGTTGTTTCTCAATCCAAATAACTAACCAAGCTACAGGAACTCAACCACCACCACCATCAATGAACAACCTCAGTGTGTGTGTTCGAATCGATTAATCGATTTTAATTCTAATTTTTTTGAGTTATTTTAAATTGTTTCTCAATAATCATCATCATCATCATAGTACAGGGAAAAAAACATCGAGTAAAAACATCGATCGAGAAAAAAATGATCAAAAATTTAAAAAAATTTAAACTAGTTGATGGTTTTTTCTTTAAATTTTTTTTGGTTAGAGAGAGAGAGAGAGAAAGATGCTTCAATGAAACAACATAAGCAGCAAAGAAAACCAAGCACAGAGTATATTGATTTTGAATTTTTTGAAAAAAAAAATCCGGTAACAAGATTTTTGTCTCAGTCAAGAAAACAAATAGTCTCATCAAGTGTTTGTGATATTCCCATCAGACGATTGGCAAACAGGTAAACCAATATTTGAACGATGAATGTGATTCATGTGTGGTGTTTGGTTGTGAAATTTGTCTCATCAAATTTGACTCTCTTGCTCTCATGCGCAGTCGAATAATAAATTTCTAAGATAACCACTTCCAATCAGACCTAGATGAGAAGAAAGAAAAAATCTTCCAAATGGAAAGCAAACCCAGTTTGTTGTTTTTTTTTTCAAATGGAAAGAAAAACAATCCGATTTTTAAATCGAATTTTAGGGGTTTTTTCTTCTTCTTCTTCGTCATCATCATCTTACACGTCTGTGTGAAAAAAAAACAAAACGAAACAAATTTCTTCGATTGAAGCCGATTGAGCGGTTTTTTCCTTTTTTTTTCTTATCGCTGATGATGAAATCCAATTAGCTCGCTCTATCTCTTGCTGTGTGTTTGTTGATCAAACAACACAAAACAATTAGATAATAATCGTGAAAAAAACAACAACAGTTTGAATAAACGAATATTTTGAGTGTTTAACCACTTTACGCATTTGCCCGAACTCAGTTCGGGCATGCATAGCGTGCAAATTTGCGATTGCCCGAACCCAGTTCGGGCATGAATAGGTACTTAATAATAATAAAGTAATTTTTAAATAATTTTAAAATAAAATAATAGGTGCTTTAAGTCGTTAAAAAAAAAAAAAAAAAAACGTTCGATCGGACGTCACAAAAAACGATATGATATCGATGGACAAACCAATCTCTCTCTCGCTCTCTTACCCCGAGACAAAAGGAAACCAACAATCGATAGCATTCGATTGTTTGCCAATTCCTTCAGTCAGTGGTGGTGGTTTTGTTTTTCGTCATTTTCAAGTATACTTTTCAAAAAAGTTCAAGCTCTGTTGATTTCCTGGTTGATAGGCTGGCAAACCTTTATCTAGGTTGGATTCGATACTTTTCTGTGTTGCTCTTCTTCATTTCGGAAAATTCTCAAGAAAAAATACTGATAAAGCTCAAATCATTATCAGATCGGAAATTTAAATCAAAAGTTCCTAAAAAATATCGTCGACCTGCTATTACCACGTAGTTTATCAATCGACTTTTTTTTCCAGATTTTGATAATATCTCTCTCTCTCTTTCTTTCTTTGTGTTTTCTGTTTATATTTATCGAATTCTTCATGATCATCATACCCAAATCAATTTGAAAAATGTTTTGCCGAGTTGAACAGCCTATGTTTCATCCAAAATGATTTGGAAATTTCATTAAAAAAAAAAAAAAATCAAACAACACAATCACGAAATTGAAACAAAACAATTTCCAACCATCATCTGCTCGTTTTGGTTTTTTGGCATTTTTTTTTTGTTCTGTTGAAAATGGCTTGTGTCCTATGTGTTAGGTGATGTGTGTGTGTGGTGTGTTGCAACCAATGCGAATCAGTTTACTATCTATGCCAGTTAGCTTTTCAACAACAAAAAAATGACTATCGAAACAAACACATCGACATCGAATTTTTATAAGTTTTGTAACAAATTTCGATGACGATGATGATGATGGTTATAGGGTGGTGGGATAACACACACACAGAGAATAGCCACAACCAAATCAAACTTATTGCCTTTTGACAGAGATTTTAGTTTTAGTTTTTTCTGAAATAATCTAATAATCTCTTCTTTTTCTTTTCTCTCGGTATATGAACGCTTATTTGGCTCCAGGTGATTTCAACCAAACAAACATATCCTGGTTTTTGTTCTATCTGAAATAAAACATTTAAACGTTTATTATTTTTGTTTTTTTTTATCATCATTCACAAACATTCCTCGTTATAGATATTCAGTCCGCGCAACACACACACACACACAGAGAATAATCTTAAACTGAATCAATTGATTGAAAAAATCTTGAAAGACCAAGGAAATAAGAAATAGCCAAAATGGAAAATCTTGCCAATGTTCAACGAATCAAGTGTACCAATGATTTTCCGGTGAAAAAACAAGCTCATCTAAAAACGATTGATGAATATCAAAAACTATACGAATGTTCCATAAAATCTCCTGGAGAGTTTTGGACCGATATTGCCAAGGAATTTTTTTGGTCTACCCCACTACCACAGGATCCGGAGAAAATTCTCCGCTACAATTTCGATATTAATCAAGGTTCGGTGAAGATTGAGTTCTTGAAAAATGTCAAAACCAATATAACCTACAATTTGTTGGATCGAATCATCAATCGAGGTTTTGGTGATCGTATCGCCTACTATTGGTTAGTATCTTTCATCATAAATATAGTGGCTCAACTTTTTTTTTTGAAATTTATTTGTTCAATCAAGGAAAGGCAATGAGACTAATGAAAGTCGTCAGATTACATATCGTGAGCTTCGTGAAGAGGTTTGTCGCTTCGCCAATGCTTTGAAACGTCAAGGTGTGGGAGTGGGAGATCGGGTGGCCATCTATTTGCCAGTTACTATCGAACTAGTCATCGCCATGCTTGCTTGTGCCAGAATCGGAGCCATTCACACGGTTGTGGTAAGGCGTTTCATCTTTCTATGTCACCTGTTGATTTTTTTTTGATTTGTGTTCTGTTTTCTAGTTTGCTGGATTTAGTTCCCATTCCTTGGCCGAAAGAATGATCAACGCCCGTGTGAAAATTCTAATCACCGCCGATGCATCGTTTCGAGGCGAAAAGTTTCTCCATTTTCAACCGATTATCGATGAAGCGGTACAAATCTGCATTGGAAGGTATTCGCGTTTTTTTTTTTTCAATGGTTTTTAAGTTTTATTTTTTGCTTGGTGTAGAAAACTAGATTTTCGTTCGGTTATTGTGTATCGTCGACGTTTTGCTTTGTCAAAACAACGAAATAAGTCTGTCTACGAGTCAGTGATGAATGAATATCAATCACCAATCCAAAATTTGATAAGCGAATGGGACAGCATAGTACGAACTGATGGCAGCGATGATCAATGTGAACCAGCTTGGCTTGATGCTGAACATCCGCTGTTCATTTTGTACACCAGTGGATCAACTGGAAAACCTAAAGGTGTTATGCACACTGTTGGTGGATATATGTTGACCACGGCACTGGTTTTCAAGTACGCATTCAATTATTGCGATGGCGATATATTTTTTTGCACTGCTGATCTTGGATGGATCACCGGGCATACGGCCAACGTTTATGGAGCGTTGGCTAATGGTGCTACCAGTATTTTGTTTGAAGGCATTCCTACTTACCCAAAACCAGATCGTTTGTGGAGCATAATTGATGAGCATCGTGCAAATATTTTCTACACTGCACCAACCGCCGTACGATCTTTGATGAAATTTGATGAGAAATTTGTTCTCCAACATCCGATGAATGAGTTGAAATTGTTGGCATTGGTTGGCGAACCGATCAACAAAGAAGCATGGATGTGGATGTTCCGAACCATTGGCAAAGAGCGATGTCCTATTGTCGACACTTATTTTCAAACTGAAACGGGAGCTCCAATGATCTTCCCTCTACCGAATGTTGTCGATCTGAAGCTGGTTCTGCTACGTTGCCATTTTTTGGTATTCTACCGGTGATTCTTGATGAAAATGGAAAAGAAATCCCAGGAACAGATTCTGGGTTTCTAGCATTCAAGGTGAAGCTAATTAAAATTATTTAGTAATTTTTTTCTGAAATTTTCTCTTGGAAACAAGCAGCAAGCCTGGCCAGGTATATCGCGTACTGTTGATGGAGATCATTCTCGATTCGAAACAACTTATTTTGAACGATTCCCTGGGTATTATTTCACTGGAGATGGTAAGCTTAGAATTGAAAAATTTCATTTAATGATTGAAAATTTAAATGAATAGCGGCGTTCCGCGATTCGGATGGCTATTATTGGATCACTGGTCGAACTGATGATTTGTTGAACGTTTCGGGACATTTGTTGTCGACCGCCGAAGTCGAGTCAGCTTTGTTAAATGATAAACGTATCTCGGAGGTAGCTGCCGTTTCAATGCCTCACGCCATCAAAGGTCAATGCATCTGTGTTTATTTGGTAACCAAAAATGGTTTCAATTACGATAGCGCTTTGAATAAAGATCTTCGAAACTTGAGTACATTTTTTGTTCTGTTGTTTTCTCTTTTAATTTTTTCTTTTTATTTTGACCAGTTCGCCAAGAAATTGGCCCAGTCGCTACGCCTGATCTCATGTTGAACGTTCGAGGCTTGCCAAAAACTAGATCCGGGAAAATTATGCGCCGAGTGTTGGCCAAAATCGCTCGTGGTGAAAAAGATTTTGGCGACATTTCGACCATCACCGATGAGACAATTATCGAACATTTGATCGGAACTCGTCTCGCTCATTCGGCATAACTCTATTATTATCATAGAAGAAGCGAACAAATGTCAAAAAAAAAAATTTGATTGCAAAGTACAACTATTAAAAAGTTCAAATATTATTTTATTCGATTTTTTCGAAAAAAAAGTGATTTAATTGGAAAATCTATAGTTCTATTTTGTTGTTAATTTTATGTTGCTGTTGTTGTTGACTTTTAATTATTCTATTATTATTATTATTGTTTTTAGTTATCAAATTTTTTTTTTCTTCAATATTTTAATTTTTGTCAGCAATCAAAACTTTTAGTTTTCTATCATCTAATATTATTGTTGTTATTATAAAATACACACACATACACACCACACGTCATACAATCATCATAGATTTTCCCCAAAGCAATACATGAAAACGATTTTAAAAACTAACAAACGAACGAACGAAATTATCACAATTTGTAGTTATCATCAAACTTTGATTGTTATCAATTACCTATTATCAAGCAACAGAGACTAACGAAGACGACACGAAGAATTTGCAGTAAACCAAAATCAACAATATATCTCTTCAAAGAAAACCAAAAAAAAAAAAAAAACATTTTTGGCTGGTGGTTGATTGGTCTTGGTGGGATGGTTATGGTGGTGCGGTGGTGGTTGATTCTTCTGATTGATTGATTGTTCTAATCAAACAACAACAGAACTCTCCACAGCCTTAGAGAGCTGTTAATAACACAAGTCCTAATTAAACTTTATTGTAGTATTCGATGATTGTTACAAAGATCACTAACCCAAGTTTTCAGAATTTAATTTTAAAAACTTTGGAAAATTTCTTTGAAAAGTACTAAAATAAATTTGTTAATTGTTTTAGAATACAGAAAAAAAAAATTCAGTTTATTAATTTTTCTTCTCGATTATCGATTCTGCGCTTGGAAATTTTTCTCAGTTTTTTGTTTCTTGTTGACTCAATACAGCCTCAAAAAGTTTTTTTTTATCGGATTAACCAATATTACCAACGTTCTCAAGCTGTTCTCAAGATGCCTCGAAAAACTTTTTGAAGGAACCGTAGAAATTTCAAAAATCAGGCTATTGAGCTGGTTATTGATTTTTCGATATTTCGAAAATCAATAAGGCTATAGCTTACCGGCAAATCGAAAAATATTGAAAACCTTTAACATTATAAATGAATCACCAATGCGGTTAATATTGAAAGCTCTTCCTTTAGAAGAGTGCTGTTAAGTGGACTATCGTCTTGTGATCAATCCATTGTAATATTTTTAACTTGAAAAAGATATTTATTTTCATCTGCCTGTAATAAATGAGAGAGAGAGAGAGATAGAAAAAAACATGAAAATAGTGAAGAGAGCGTCGTTTCAGCACACACACACACACACACAAAACGACTTCGAAATGGAAATGAAGATGTAATGATGAAATAAACAGAAATAATATTAGAGAAAGAAAATCAAGATGATGACGGTGGAGGAGGTTGTGGATGACAACCATTGTTGTTGGCACTATTGATCAAACTCGAACTTGAAGTAGAACTGTTAGTGATCGTATTCGTATCTTGTTGATTCGACATCACATCGCTCTCCGATGAAGACAAAGATATTGAGCTAGGATTCATTGTTGAAGGTAATGTGGCTGATTTGGTCAAATGGGCTGAATGTTGATATATTGATGAGACCGGACGTGAAGACACCGACGACACACTCTTTCCTCGGTGTGTATATGGCGGAGGTGGTGGTGGTGGATGAACCGGAGAAGACGATTGTTCTTCACCAAAACCATTTCGACCACTGGTAACACTAGCGCTGGGACCTCGACGAAAGGGAGACGAAAACTTTTCTGAGCGAGGCCTGATTTGATCATTGGCATTCACCATGTTGTTATTGCTCAAATCATTTATTGAAGCCGAATTCCTACTCATTTGACTGCTTCCAACACCATTACTATTGATGCTTGAATTGCTCAAATTACTTTGATGTCGTTGTTGGTTGGCGGCCGATTGTTGATTTGTAGCCGCATAACCACATTGTTCAATCTTTTTTCTTAAATACTTTATCCAACGTTGTTGCTCCACTGAAGTATGAGCAAGCAAAAACAACTCTTTGGCACTATTGGGATCGGAGAACACTTTACAAGGTGCGACCAAATTTTCATTATTATCAATATGTTCTTTATGGATTTTCACTCTGCAACCTTTAGGAAAAAAAAACATGAAACTTTCTTTTCGAAAAAGCTTAAAAATGATCGAAACTTCATTACATTTACAGGCGAGTGCTTGTGGCGGTTTGAACATATGCCACATTGGTTTGGTACAGATTTCACATGAAGCAGGCATATGAAACGTGATAGGAATAAATACATGGCCCTTATGTTCGATGGTAGCCGGCTAAAAATTTAAGAAAAACTTGATATTAACTTTCCGAAAATCATAATACAAAAAAAAACCCACATCTTTAATGAACGCAAGATTTTCAGATTGAAAACTGACATCGCTCAATTTTCGGCTCTCTCCCTCACCGGCATAGAGTAGCTGTGTTATTGGATTTTAAAAAAAAATAGTTGCCAAATAATTTTCAATAAATGATAAACAAACCTGAAATATTCTGGGAATTTCGTTTGAATTGGCTCGAATAATGTCACCCTGCGACACTGATCGAACATGAAATAATTTACTGCAAAGAAAAATTGAATATTTTTTCAATTAAAAAGTTTGAATAATTTTATTGAAACGAACCAAAGATCGAGAACCAATGCTGGATCTTGTTTAACTTTATCTTGTTGATTGTTATAGAAAATAATTTTACGACTTGACACAACGACATACTGTTTTCGCCAGCCATGTCGACGAATGTTTTGCTTGTTGGGTATAGATAACCATCCTTCAAGCAATTGATCATCAAGCTCATGGCTTCTGACGCTGACCGACATCATTGGACTTGCCATCAAAGCTTGATCGATACTTGCAGATGATGAGTGTTGTTGATGTAATGCTGTGACCAGATTTTCTTCAGAAGCTCGTGTCATTCTATGATTAAGTTGCTCGAGTTCGGCATCTTTAGCCGCCAATTCCATTTGAACAGCAATTCTTTTTTGTTGTTCTTCTTGTAAAGCAGCTTGAAATTCGTTATTTTCCTTCTGTAATCGATCTATCTTTTGATCTGATTTT
Source organism: Octodonta nipae (assembly GCA_034190945.1). Lineage (NCBI taxonomy): Eukaryota > Metazoa > Arthropoda > Insecta > Coleoptera > Chrysomelidae > Octodonta > Octodonta nipae. Next base: position 25,054 of record JAVLUE010000192.1, read on the forward strand.
TGTAATTCAGATTGCAGTTTTCGACATTCTTTCTCTTTCTTTTTCAAATCGACCGAAAACGAACTTTTTGCTTTTTTGCCATTCAAATTCATATCCCTACGGTTCATGATTTCGGCAAGCTTGTTGACAGCCTGTTCTTTGAGCAATTTTTCTTGTTGATGTTGTTTAGACAAAGATTCCTTTTCTTTACGGAGAACCTCCAACTTCTCAGTGTCTTTCGATAGAATGGCAATTTTAAAATCAAAATCAGTGTTTTCTTTTTTCAACAATTCGTTAGCGTGGTTGAGCTCAGTTTCGCGGTTACGAAGTGCTTCGATCACGTTTTCAGATGAGATCACTTGTTTTCTATGTTCATTCAATTCAATTTCTAAATTCATTTTCTCATTTTCTAACGCAGTGAGACGCTCTTGAAATGAACATTTATGAGCAATTTCGTTCTTTAGTTGGTTTCTGACGTAATCAACTTCTTGTTGAATGTCAGTCTTCTCTCGAGTCAAAGTAGCAATTTCTGAAGATTTTTCATGCAATTCTTCAGTGAATTCACTCAACTGATTCTTGTAAATCTCCAAAAAACAGTGTTCAGTTTCGAATCGTATTTTAATTTCATTCATATCACTGAAATTAATTTATTTAATTAGTAAATTGAATGAAAAACTCAGAAAAAACTTACTATTTCAATTGTTGAATGGTTTTGTGCGAATCTTCCAACTGTTTCTTCGTAGATAGATGTTCCATTTCAGAGAACTTGAGTTTTTCTTTCAATTTAAGTACTTCTGGTGAAGAATCTAAATCGGTGATAGTAGTTGCATATTGCTGACGCTGCTTCAATTCGAATTGAGTTTTGAAATCATCCGTATAAGATCGATTTTCTTCGAGAACTTGAATTTGTTGCCTGAGTTGCATTCTCTCGGTTTTCAAACGAGCCAATTCTTGATCTCTATCTTTCAAATTCAATTCAAGTTGCTGTCGCTCGAAAACTTCCCGTTCAAGCATTGACTTGAGAGCTACAAGAAAATAATTAACTCAAAGAAAACTCAATAAATGACAATGATTTTACTTGGAATATCTTGTAAATTATTAAAATTATCCATAACATTAATGGCATTTTTGTTTGTGGCAGTGATGTTTTCGTTTTGATCTACTGACAAATGTACATTTTTGTTCCCATACTCGAAATTCGAATCAGGAAACGAATTAGATTTCACTGAGTTTGATAGAGAATCTATTTTATTTTGCAAAATTTTAATTTGACCTAAAATTCAAAGAAACTTTTCTTAAAAATTGAATACTCAGAAAAAAAAATTTCATACTTTCGTGCTGTTTGACCAGCGTTTTATAACTGTTTAACTCGTCTCCTGCAACGGTTAGTTCATCTCGCATTTTAACGATATCTTTATCTTTGTTTTCTGATATTTTTTCAAACATGGAAATTTTACTTTTCAGTTCTTCAATTGTAATTTCTTGATTTCTGATTGTATGCTGCAATTCATTGAGCTTGATAGTTTCTCTTGAAAAATTATCTTTTTCTTTTTGCAACAAATCAGCTAACATTAGATTTTTCTTCTCCAGATTTGATTTTTCATCGGCTAGGTTATTTTGAAATTGAAGTGCCTGAGTACGTTCGTTTCGTAGTTCTAAAAGTGTTTTTTCCAAGCTTTGCCTGGCATCTGTTTCTTGTTCTAAATGATTCGCAATTTCATAAGACTTTGTCTCAAAGTGTTGAGAAGATTTTCTAGATAAGTTTTTTCTTCCGTCAAATTACCCAATTGATCTTTTTGCTTGTCAATTTCTTCTCTAAGTTTTTGTTCAACTTCTTGATTTAAAACTTGACGTTTTTCTGAGCCAACAAATTCGGTTTGATTGAGTGACAAATCCGACTATTTAAAAAAAGAATTTTTAAAAAAAATGAAAATACGCAAGTATACCTCATCTTCGGCCGTATTAACCGATTTTTTAGAGGAAATTTGATGTTTTCTCGATAAAAGTTGACGATCACCAGAGTAAGTAAATCCGATAAAAGGTATGTGATTACCGGCAAAAGCTCGAGGTTCAGGAAAAAGTTCATTGATCTTCCGATCATCAGAACGGTCTTTATTGAAATTACTCGTATCATCATCTCCATGCAGCTCTGGAATGACTGGAGCAATGCCTATAATTCAATTTTTTTTTTTGAAAAAAATAGTTAGATAGAAAATTTTGAAAATTTGAAGCCAATTACATTGGTGAATGTTATCAAATGACCATTGTTCGTTTTGAAAAAAAGAATGCGCCTTCACTTCTTCGCTTCCATTTCTCCCAAGACGGTTTGACGATCAGTGAGAAAATCACAAATCAAACTATACGCTTCAGAAGAAATTTCTATATCATCAGGAAATTTCAAATGTTTTTTATGTTCCATTATTTTTCCATATGTTCCAACAAGTGATTCGGCATAAAACGGCGTTTCACCAATGAGCATTTCATATAAAAAAACGCCAACAGACCAATAATCACTAATAAACAACACAAAAAAATTAATAAAATTTAATGAAAAAAAAAAAGAATTTTCAACCATTCTCGTCCGTAACATCCTTTACTAGCTTGAGATTTGAGCACTTCAGGTGAGATGTAATCGGGAGTACCGACAGCAGTATCACTATGGACTAAACCATTGTCATCCATTCGCATACATGTTCCAAAATCAGCCAATTTTAAATGACCTCGATGATCAAGAAGCATGTTATCTGGTTTAACGTCGCGATGAACAAAACCCATTGAATGAATAGTGTCAAGAGCCAAAATGACTTCAGCACAATAAAATTTGGCCCATTTTTCTGGGATGTCATATTTGCCCATTAAAGTGACGAAATCTCCACCGGGCATAAAATCCATCACCATATACAAATGAGTCGAGGTTTGAAAGGCAAAATGAAGCTGATAATATAAAAATTTGAAAAAAATATTAAAAAACAATAAGTTTAAAAGAACCTTGACAATCCAATCGGAGTTTGCATGAGCCATAATGTATTTTTCTTCCCAAAAATACGAGTCGGCTCTTTTAATCATTTCAAATTTGCTCAATACTTTCATAGCGTAAACCTTTTTAAATTGCTTATGGCGAACCAATTTAACTTCGCCAAATGCGCCGGATCCAATCGCTTCGATGACATGAAAATCATTTGGTCTCATACGACAATTGACAATCAAATCCAAATATTTTTCATCTAATTAGTTCAATTAGAAAATTAAAGACCAATATGAAAATTGAAAGCATACATTTCTGTAGGAAAAGATCAATATTTTTGTTCCTCCTAAGCGAACCATGGTTGCAATCAGTAATCAACGCTTGAACACAATCCTTAATTTAAAAAAATTATTTATTTACTTTGTTTTTGATTGAATTAAAACGCACTAAAAGGCCATCGAGGTTAAGATCACATTTGGAATCAAGAAGACAACTCTCCAATTTTATCAATCGTTTTTCACGATCGTCAGAAGTGACTTCTTCAGTCATTTTGGCTGACTGTTCAAAAAAAAAACAAAACAAAACAATAATTTTAAAATATTTGACATTTGAAGTTGTTTTATTTATTGATTTTATCTTACCGACTGCTGTTTAAGATAAACAACTTGAAAAAATCAAATAAATCATAAAGATGGCAAATATTGTTCGGATTTTTTTTTACTATTGAATTAGAAAACTTATTAATCTTATTTACAATAAATGGTGTTGGGTTTCAATTTGATCACAGCTTCAACTTTGTATGAAAGGAAAATTGAAATGATGAAATAAAATTCTTGAACAATAACTGAAAAGTGGAATTTATTGAATCGAGAGACCACAAAAAAAATGATGTGATTGATTGATAACTTGTTGATATATTTAACATTTATTTCATTTGATGTGTCGAAAACTTTCCAATATCATTCAGCAAAAATTTTTTTCTCTGATTTGCGGTTTGGTTTTATTTCTACATTTCACTTGTTGATTGCCAAAACCATCTTGAATTTTGAAGATTTTGTTTGATTGGTTGTTGTTTTTGATTAATTTCGTTGATTCATTAAACAAATAAAAACAAAAAAATTATATAAAAATGTATTTTTTTACAATAAATGAATTTTTTATATAAAAAAAAAACATTCAAACTAGAAAAATAATGAATTGATTGATTGATAGGTCGATTGATCGATCAATCGATGATGAAATGAAATTAGGAAACCATCATCTTCTTGATGATGGTGATTATCAATTATTGATGATAATTAATAACAATGTTATCGAAAACCAATAATTAACATGGCAAATAACATTATTTAGGGTTGTTTTTTTTGTGTTGGGTTTCTATTTCGAGAACCAAGTTTCAAAACTTTAAACTGAATCGGATTTTTCTTCTGGTTCTCTCTCTTTCTCTCTGTTTACGTTTTGAAAATAACTGATTGATTTGGTTTTTTTAAAAAATATTGAAACACACACTCACACACAAAAAACACTACTAATCAAAGACATGTGCTTGAAAAAGAAATATAAAAATAAAAACAAAAACCAATCAAACACACTAGGAAACAAACAAACAAAGGCATATGACTCAACAGCCTTCGCCACCACCACCATTATCCGTGTGTCCAACGTCCACACCACCATCAAACATTAAACAACAACAACAGCAGAAAACGCAGCGCACAATCACAACCAACCGATACTTGTTGAAATAGTTTTTTCAAACAGAAAGAAAAGACAAGTTTGTAGCCCGTTCGAGTGGTTCTTTTGTTTATTGAATTCTCGTTGAATTCGTTTTTTTGGGGGGAAATTTTCGTTTTCTCTGCTGGCCTGTATTATTTTCTCTGATTGTTTATTTATTTTGTTCTATCATGAAAAAGAATTTTTCAAAAAAGAAATTGTTTTTGAATCATTGTTGTTTTAGAGGAGCGATATTTAAAAATCTATCGAAAATTTTGGTTCAATTATTCGAATTATTCAAATAGGATGTCAAGAAAAAAAAGGAAAGAAAAAATTACGCCTTATTGATGATTAATTTTTTATTTTTTTTGATAATGCGATTGTTAATTATCGTTTGATATGTTTGCTAGGTTTCATACTGTCAAATCATGTTGTCATGTTGAGGTGTTTATCATTTCAAGTTTACAATTTTTTTTGATTTACAATAATCTGTTTGCTTTTTCAAAAAAGATTTGGTGGGGAGAAAAATATGGATCAAACCCATTTATCAAAGGTTTAACCTGTTTAAAGGAATGAAATTATTCTTTTTTTTCTACGCGACATTATTTGTTAGACAGAACAAAAAACAAACATTTTAAAATTTGTTTCTTATCTCAGGTAAACTATAAATTAATTATTTATTTGAGTTTTTTCTCTGAGTTTGTTTGTTCTATGCAATCCCTATAGATTTATGGTAGTTTGACATCTTTGTTCATAATTGGTTTCTTTTTTTTATATCGCATTGTAATGAGACTATTTGACTGACTGGCTGAGGAAAGAAGAAAACAAACGATACATCTAGTTTATTCATTGCTACATCATTGTTTGATCTTGATGGTGAATGTTTCTCTCATCCTGATCAAGTATAATTGATTGATCGATCGATCAATCTATCGATTTTAACATGGAAACATAGATTATTGAAAAAAACAATCTGTTGAAAAAATCTAGGAAAATTGAGTCGTCATCTTTTGAAGAAAATGGGAGAACAGCAAAAAAAAAAAAAAAAATCAACCATTAAAACATCAAAAAATTCAATCCAACAAACAGAGAGAAAGATAGAAATCCATCATCATACGCAGTTTGGTGATGGTAAAAAAAAATTTATGAAAACTTTCACTCAATAATTTACACCATTATGTGGATGTGATGCTTTATGGATGGACATTATAATCATCATCATCATTACTTCATCAGGAAATGTGTGTTGTTTGTGGTAATCGTTCGAAATATATGTCTGAGTGAGTGTTCATAAATTTTCCTACGAAACAAAATATTTCACCAATCAACCATTCAACTCAATAATAATCACCATTTCTCGCTCATTTTGCAATGACAACTCGCAACAAACGTTTTTCGCTTGTTGCTTGCCTGCCTGTCTGATATATTCGGAAACAAGAGCTGTAAATCTCTTGTTTGTGCGCTTAGATTTTTTTTTTGTTGAAAAACTTTCTAGATGATGATATGGAAATGGGAAAAACATTTATCCATCCTGAACCAACACTCTTTTTTTTGACAGTCAGAAAAAAAAAGAAAGTTGTATAAAAACCTTAATATAAACAGAGGCATACCGACACGCGTTACTAGAAAAATTTGAACACAGAAAACGAGAACAAAACCACAAGACCAAAGGTCATTATTACCACCTGAAAAAGGAAATCAAATGGAATATCAACTTTGAATTTTTTTTCTCTCTTAAACGCTAGTGAACAAAGATTTCAATGAAGATGAAAAATTTCTACTCATCATGATAAATAAAGCCCTTCACACTAACATCCCAACTACCTCAGTCAAAAGTCTTCTGAATAGAAAGATTACCGAACACCGAAATGGCCAAACTTTTTGGAAGAAGTTAGATGCCTCCATTATTGTTCGCTACGTAAATATCAAGGCAAAGGTCTATTTTAGCCTAAAGAAAAAAAAATAGAAACGTAGAAAACTTGATTCATCTTTGAAAATTTCAAAACAAAAACAATGTGAATCGAATTCCAATTGCATTCAAATTATGAAGCAATGGTTCTTTTATAGATTTAGTTGTTCTTTACAGGTTAATGTTTTTGATGGGCAACTTTTCAATATAAAACGAATGATAGAGAGAATAAGGAAAAAAAATTATCGTCATCACATCACACATTGGAAAAAATGATTCGATGGTCATCATTTTATTGTATGCCATGATGAAGAAGAAAAAAAATTTGCTGCCAATGAAATTCAACGAACCAATGATTGTGAAAGCATCTTGAACGATGGACAGTGGGGGTTTTTTTTATGAAGTCCTGATGATGAAGACCGCCACCACTACAATCACCATGAAATAATTCATTAAATTAGATTTTCTCTTTCTCTCAGTCACTGTTTTGTGTTGTCAAGGAAAAGAAAGGTAAAATCCAGGTAAGTTGATTTAAAATTAATTTTTTTTTCTAAAACAACTCAACAGGTATGCAAGTTTTCCTCGAGAGCGACAAAGAAAAGTTCAAATGTCAACTTTTGGCAACCTTTATTGTTGTTGACCATAACTAAATTATAAATGATGACCTAATATTCTTCTACCAATTGAAATGCCTCCTTCTTCACCTCTTGTTATTTTTAAGAATGACAAATGAACTTTTCTCTCTCTCTCTCTCTCTCTCTCTCTGCATGTCATCACCACAAACCCAAAAAAAGAGTTTAATTTGTTCAGGTGACATGTCACAAACACACCTGAGTAGAAATTACAATTGTCAAACTCTGTTCGAACACTTTCATTTTTTTCTTAGTTCAGAGAAGGGAAAAAAATTGGAAATCGTTACTATAAAATAATAATGATGACCATAATAATGTTGAATGGACAATAAGTGGACATGGCTATAGAAAAATACAAGGTGTGTTTCATCTGAACGGCTGGGAGAATAAAAAAACATTACAATGTTGCAAAATTGGAATGGGAGAAATGAAATTGGAACATTTCGTTTACGTTTTACCACCATTCGAACCGTTCTTGTTTTTCCCGTATTACTCGAAAAAAACAAAAAACGGGATTTATTTTCGTTTTTCTCACAAATTCGTTTGTTTTGAATTCCATTCTAGTATTTCATTATCATATTCACTGAATGGAAGAATAGAATCGTTTGAATTGAAATCACATGAAATTGAATTCAAGAATCGAGGAAAGTTTTTTATTGTTTGTTGTTGCTATTTGTTTTGAAATTTTTTTCTTTTTTTTCAAAATTTCAGGCACAATCCTGTTCTCTGCAAACAGTCGTCTTCCCAGATCTCAATCACATTGGTAATGTTCCAAGGAATTTTTTTCCTCTTCTTCAAATGGCGGCGTTTGGCATTGACATTGTTTCTTTCTCTCTGCCTCTCATCCATTCAGTTTTGGTTGGCATTGAATTTTTTATTATCATCATCAAACTAACTCTCTTTCTCTCTGAAGCCTTTAAAATGAATGGTAGTTTATTATTTCAACCGTTTCATGCATTCATTCATTCACTGAAATTTAGATGTTTCTCATTCTGAAAAAAAAAATTCTCTGCTTACCATCATGACGAAGGTGATGATCATTTATTTGTGTGAAAAACAAAGCGATTCGTTTCGGAGTTTCGAGAAAAAAAAGTTGAAATTATTTCGAAAGTTTTCAAGTAAATAAATAACCAGCCAATGCTAAAAAAAATGAAACCCAAAGGATTACCAGAAAGAGGAAAAATTACAAAAATCAAATAAAAATTAAAAAAAACCAATAAACCATCACGTTTGTTTTTGCTGTGGAATTGGCATTGAAAAATCATCACCATTCAACGATATACATGGAGGAATGCAAAGTGATAATGATCAACAACAAACAACGATCGATTAAATGATTTCATTTCTCCAAAGAATCAAAACAAAAAATAGAAACAAACAAACGGGAATTGTGTTTTGGAACCCGAGAACACGGACATTTATATCGATTGTGTGTGTGTGTTTGACAATCGATTGCAAAATTTATTCTTTATAGTTTTACAAAACTTATATTTAATATTTAAATTGATGATTATCAAATTGATGGTGGTGGTAGTGGCTCAAGTACATTATATCATAGTTATATCTTTGTTTGACATGAAACACAACAATGTTAACAAATCAAACAACAACAATCACTTCACAAAACACTTCTGATGATAATGATGATGATGATAATTCATTCCACAACAAAAACATCTCTTTAATCTTTTTAATCTTCAGATGATTAGCGAGGAGAAAAAAAAATTTAATGAATTCCTATCAAATGAATGTGTTTTGGATGATGGGCATCGTCATCATAACACTTCAACATTTTCATATTCTGACATCTGAGCCTAAACCAAAACCAATGAAACAACATTCGACGCGATCATAAAATTCATCAAGAGAAACTAAATTATTCTTGTTTGTTTGGCCACAACAGCCTTCTCCTCTCGAAGAATATATCTTTAAAAGCAGAGACATAATTTAACATCTTCAACTGGCAACCAACGAACGAACAAACAATCTTTTTGTTTCGTTTTAAAGAAATATATGGTCGTTGTTGCGTTGTTATCGCTCTTCTCTATAGGCAAAAGAATTAAGGATTCAGGATGACGTGTCATAAATTTTAACAACGATTTTTTTATTTATCACAACCCAACACAAACTCAGCAAGAAAAAAAAACCAAAAAGTCGCATCTCAGCATTTTTATGTCGAGTTTCAGCATTTGCGATCTGAGAAAAAAAATTGTATTGAGGTTGCTATTCGATAACTGACAAATCAAACTTTTTTTTTCTTTCTCTCTCTCTCTTTTGTTCCAGAAATACCAACTTATTGGACCAAAAGAATCGAAAAATAATCGAAATGAACTAAGAGAGAGATTGGTCAAATAGATTATTATTAGGTAAGTTGGTTTAGAAATTTCCTATTCTTGTATGTTGTCCTAGATTGAACGGTGTTCTCAATCTTTTCGTGACGAAAGTTTTTTTTTTATGAAACAGTTTTAGAATTTTTTTTTCTTCTTCATTATTCAAAATTTTATTTGAAAAATCATTTTTTTCTCCTAAAAAAAAATGCAAAAAGCGCGCACACATCCCGCATCTATCCAATGGATGTTTGTTTTCAATGCAAATAATGTAACACACACACACACTTAAACTAGGTCAATTCAAAGCGAACAAAAAAAAAATTATCAGATTTTTTTTTTAATTTAATTTTAAAATTTTCAGCAAATCAACCAACTCGACACTAATAACACCACGGCGCGCGACGATGACAACGAGAAAAATTTCCTCATAGTTTGTTCAAAGAGAAAATAAAATAACTCTGTGTGTATCACCATTGATAGATCATGGTGGTTGTTCCAAATCGACTTACAAAAATTAGAATCTCATTGCAATGATCAACGCTGGTTCATTGAGAAAGTTTGTGATCAAAGACTCAATGTCAAAATCAGACCAGAGTGTGTGTGTGAGGGAGCAAGAATAGAATAATTCTATTGTCTAGGTTGGTTGGTCGATTTGGTTTAGTTGAAGTGCCTTTCATCGATATTTGTTGCATTCGATTGTCAAGTTTGATTGCTCGCATGTTTCGATACACACACACTCTGCGCCTAACTGATAATAAAAAAAATCATCCATGTTCTCAGTGTCCATAGTTTTTTTTCAGTGGTTTTTCTCAGAAAACACAAAAAAAAAATAAATTACTGTACAGGATTTCAGTTTTGTTGTGTTGTTGTTGTTATCTAGCCGTTGTGTAGCCGTGGTGGCCCAATTTCATCAAGTTTTTCTATTGAAGAAGTTTTATGTCTCGAGAATGTCTGAAACTATTCAGAATCTTAGGAACTAATTGAAGGTTAAACCTTAAAAATGATGACGGCGTGCGACAAAAACAACAGCAACAGTCTATCAAATTAAACAAAATAATCGGTTTTGATTTATGATTTACCTGTTTTTTTTAGGTTAGAATGGTAGTTGAGCAAGCCAAGAAAGAGAAGATTTGTCTTGGTAACCATCAATGTCGAACGAGCTCGCACACACACACACACTCATCGACACTAAGGTCACAACAACAAAATGTTTAGATAGATCTAGTAGAATGTAGTTTTTTCTTATTCAAATTAATTTTAATATTATAATGATGATGATGATGCAGATAATTAAAATTAAAATCTAATTAAATTCACCACATTCAACATTTGCATAAAGATTTGGATGATGGAGAAGAGTGGTCATCGGTATTCTCTCTCACACATACGAAACGATCATCGAACGAACAAACAAACGATTAGAATACAACACACATCAGAATCGAACAATCGATTGTTGGATCGAAACATTCGATTTGATTTGGCTGATTGGTCGATGCTCGTTTGTTCCAGGTTTTCTATCAAAAACGGATAATGTTGGCCAGTCGATTATTCGATCAATTGATTCAATAATTCGATTATCACTTTTTTTTTGTAGGAAAAAAAATGCTGAATTTGGACGGAGGTGACGAACAGATGAATCATTGAATCACACACACACGTTGACCACATACATTTACATAAATTTTCTCACAAAGAAAAGGTAGATATTTTTTCTCAAATCATATAATGTGATTGACATTTATTATAAAAATAACTCATCTTTTATTTAGAAAAATCAATTCAATCGCCTCAAATATTTGTTGATTGTTTGTGAATGTTGGTCTCAAGAAATCTCTCATCGGAAAAGTTTTTTTTTATATTAAATAGAACTCTTACAACAGACAAACACATCTCATCAGAATAATAATCCAAATCGTTAGATGATCATCACACAATAAATTGAAGAAAAAAAAATAAACAGCAACAAATTTTTTTTCTATGAAATCTTTTTGTTGTCTCCCTTCCAATGAAAACGACAACGAAAACGAAAAATATTAAACATCGAACAGAACAACAAAAACAACATAAAATGTTTCATGTTGTTGTCAGAGATGCGAAGATCAACATCAAATAATCATGATGATCATGAAAACTAACCAGAATGATTATTGGACAATCATCATCATCATCATGATAATAACAACAACAAATTTTTCGAACAAGACAACAACATTCGGAATACGATGATCTTCTGCCTTCGATTGGAGAGAGAGAGAGAGAGAGTTTGTTGTTGTTGTTATTATTGGTTGAAGAAGAAGAACAACAATACACATCACTCGTTGCGCTCTTCAAAATCTTTCTGTTCTTCTGTTGATGGAAAAATTATTATTTAAAAATGGTTGTTGATGAAGATGATGCTACTGCTACGGAGGCTGTTGTTGTTGTTCTCGTTGTTTCAGTTACTCGGAATTATCATCAGGTGGTGGTTGTGGTGCCGATCATCATAAAAGAAGGTGGATGGTGGAAGTGGTAAAAACATCATTGAACACTCTTATGAAGCTAATGAACCATTGAATGGAATGGAATGAATATCAATGCAAACTATAAACAGGCAAACTAACTGGTGGATTTTTTATTTAAAAAAAAAATGACACCATATATATGACGGCATCGTTATCATTGCTCTCTCTTTTAATAATGAACCGGCAAAAGTTTCAATAACTACCACGGAGAGGATGGTAAAGAAGGTTTTCGAAGTTGTCTTCCTCGTCGTTGTTGTAATGAAACAGAACAACCACTTTGGCATCTTCTTTCTATCTATCCGTCCATTTTTTTTTAATGATTTTACAAACAGAATTAAAATGCCAGGGGTGGTGGTAATGATAATGATGTTGACGTTCATCATGATGATGGTGGTGGTAGAGATTTATTCATTTTATTTTATTAAATGCCAGAACAAGAGAGAAGAAAAAAAATAGAATAAAACTGAAAAATGAACAACAATCCTCTGATTTATCTTCTTTGTTCGTTCGTTCGAAAAACAGAAGATGAATAGCGGTGGTGGTGCGTTTAATACTTCAAAACGACAAGAAGAAATGGTTCACCGAAGAAAAGACGATGTGATGAAGAATGGAAAAACATTCAGAAGAAATGGGATATTCGTGAATGTGGTTGGTGGCCAATTGTGTGTGTATGTTCGACTCTTACTCGATCTGATCTCGATTGTCCATTCAAATTTTTTCTTCCAAATGTAAAAAAATACGAAAAACATTTTTTTTTTATTACACTTCTCATTAATAATAACATTTTTTGTTATTACATGTCATCAGAGATACATTCACAGACATACACACACCCACCCATATGTCCACATGATGATTTCAAATCCATTTGTGGTCAGTTGTTAGCCAAAAAGTCAAAAGTTTTCCCACTAGACTAGCCCACCATTGTAGTACGACAACTTTCGAGTCTTTTCGGCATTCCGTTCAAAAGGAAAGTTTTTGGCTAGCCAATCGCGTTTCCAATGGAAAATGGAATGGGCATCAGACAAAAAATCTATTGTTTCTTTTTGAAAAGATTTTCTCAAAGTTTTTCCATTTAAGAAATGGCGAGCAAACAAAGAAACTATCATTCTTCTTTGCTGCTGTTGTTTTGATGACAAAAAAAAAAAATCTTCAGTTTAATCCCTCGAACATTAAGTTATATGCGTGTTTAGTTTCGTGAAAGCGAAAGTGTTTGTTGTTTTAATTCTGGAAAAATTTTAACGTTCTAAAACAAATGACAAACAAACAAAAATGGAACAAATCAAAAAGCATTTAGACAACAACCAAGGATCGAACCGAACCGAAAAAAAAAACAAAGGAAAACTTTTTGAAGATTTTCCATTAGGAAAATGGAAGAAACAACTCGGAATTGATAGAAACCATATGGTTTCTTCCAAAAGTTTTCCAAAATGCATGTGAGAGAATACTCGAGCATTGAAATAATGTTAAATTAATAGATGCCTAAACAAACAAACACTCTCATCAACTTAAAATATGTATCAGATTTCAGATAAATATCAACAGAAAAATTTAGAAGAAGGAAATCCAGAAAAAAAACTGATTTGTGATTTGTGTATGCTAAAGGCTAACTAAAAAAGCTATTAACGTCATTTCAACAAGTTTCATGTCATACTCAAATACACTAAAAAACATGTCATTTCTGATAGAATTCAACGATATTTTCTTTTTCGTTGTTGTATTTTTTGACATGTGTGACATGAATGATGATAATCTCTGATGCACTGATTGAAATTTAAATTAAAAGTAATTTTTTTCCTTTTTCTTCTTTTATTACAGTAACTTGTCAAACAATCTTTTTTTCACATTTATTTACTGTGGTTTGTAATAAGAAAAAATTTTTTAGAATTTTCAAATAATTTTTTTGTCAATTTGATTAAAGAACGATTCGCCAAATCGATTCTTGTTGGCAGATTTTCAACATCAAACGAAAATCACATCGTGCACAGAACACATTGAACGTTGTGTTGGGATCGAAACCCATGATTTCTCGTTCTTCATGAATCTTGAACGAGAATGTTGAATGTAATGTACCAATGAACAGTCTCCCACGGCTGGCTATCCATTGATCGATGATAGCCAATTCGCCTGGTGTCAAATTTGTTTCATCATTAAATAATGATGATGGCGTTTTATTTCTTTGAACAGCAAAATTGTAAACCTGATGGCCCATTTGTTCGAGACGTTCTTTCAGGTATCGAAACTCTTTGACATCGGCGTCAGTTGCTATGTAGATCTTATTTAATGTGGATGATTCATTTTCGAAAAAATTCACCGCTGAAAAGTGAATCTGTTTGATAAGGCAATCTAAATCGGGAATTTTTTTCGAATGATAAATAACAAAATCTGCACGACGTAAATGAACAGCCAAATAAAGGCCATACCGTTGTTCACCGATTACATCAGAATGTTCCGTTTTTTCATAAAAATGATGTTCGTTCAGTATTGTTGTTCGTTTCTCGAGATCACCAGAGCTCAAGTACTGAGCACGGAATTTTTCTCCAAAAAGCTTCAAGTTTTGAGCAAATTCCATGCTTTGACGTGCCATCCAGAAAAGCTTTCCGCCATACTGGCTGTGTAAAATAGCATCAGCATTAGAAATGACAATCACCTGGCTTGTGGAGAATCTTTGCCGAATCAATTCACTCAAGGTTGATTCAAAACCCTCGATTTGAACTTCATGCAACCTAGCCGATTAATCAAGTTGAATTCACTGAATTTTTTTTAAAAACTATACTTTTTGTAAAATATCTTCTCGTTCATCGAAGGATCCAATAGATTTTCAATAACACTATTTTGGTGGTTAATCTTGTAGTATCGAGTGGCTTCAACTTCTGACAAAATTTCATAGGTCTCTTCAAAACTATTCTCTTGAAACCGGTCGAAATTTTCCAAGGAGAAAATATCATCAACCATTATCTTAATCATAAAAATTCAAAAATCAGTTTAAACAAGAAAAAAAAAATTAAAACAAACCTTGGATGAATTGTTCTCCAACAGAAGACGATGAGGACATTCGTTCAAGAATTGATCGGTTTCTAAAACTTTAACAAAACTATTTAAGCTTCTCAAATCAAAATAAGTCGACCATTTTTGTGATCTGATAACTTCACTTTCGGTATAATTCTTTAAATTCCAGTGAGGTAACTCAAGCCATTTGGGAAGAACTAGAACCCAATTTTCAGGCTCAAGTTGTTTGACCAAAATCGACATACGAATGTAAACATCAAGCCGGAGATTGAAGCCTTCATTTAGATTGACATCATACAGAAGATATTTCCGAGAAGCACAATCATGGCTCTCGGGATTTGAAATAAACTGAAACGAAAATTGGCAATTTTTTGTTAACTCAAAACATGACTTCTGTTTCCATGAATCGGTGGCTGGGCAATCAAAATCTTGATCCAATTGAACAACAAAAATTTGACCTGAAAAAACAATTAAAACCAACAAAACAAAGATTGTGAACATTAATTTAAAAGTTAAATTTTTTCTAATTAACTTCAGTTAACTCATTCAAAATTAACAAAATTCATTAAAACTTTATTCGAGACTCTTAGAAGCAGAAAAAAATTCTCAAAAAATTTTACTGTTTACATTATTTCAGAGGTTCTCAACGTTTTTCGATTCGAGGATCTTTAAATAATCGGATTTTTTTTACGATATTTTAAAAAGCGAAATTTTGAAAAAATCAAAAAATTCTAAAAAAACAAAAGAAATGCTGGCTATAGCCTTGAGCGATTTTCAAAAAGTCAAAAACACTAATTACAAATAATTAATTTTCATAATAGTGTAAATCCAAAACTATTTATTATGAAAAAATCGAAAATTTTTGAAAAATTCAAAAAACGCTGACTTTGATCTAGATACTTTGTTTATTATATTTTATTTGGATATTTAAACTCAGTTTTAAATTTCCAAAGACTTTTCATTGTGAAAATTTTTGAAAAATTCAAAAACGCTGACTTTGATCTAGATACTTTGTTTAATATATTTTATTTGGATATTCAAACTCAGTTTTAAATTTCCAAAGACTTTCCATTGTGAAAATTTTTTTAAATTTATTTGTAGATTAAAATACATCATACTGTCTATGGAGGGTCTTTTCTTCTGTAAAGCTTTTTCTTTGACTGTTTCATCATCACGCGCACACAGTACGTGTTAGTGTGAATCCATCTTATTATGAAGCGTTTCATTCGGTTTCTTCAAGTTAAATTCTTTAATTCGGTTTATTGATATTTTTATGATATTTACTAAGTTCAGTTAACAGAATATTTCATTTTGGTGTCATAGATATAGTTAAATTTAAATCAAAAATAAGTTCTAGAAATTGAAACTTAAAAATGACGCAATTCGCACAATGAAGACTAATTTTGGAATTATTCTTTTTGATGGAATGAATCATTATGAATTTCAAGGTATAAAAGCAATTTTTTTGTTATCATTCATGTTATTTTGCATTTTGATCATGTTTGCATTGTTTTTAGTTTGGTAATACTAATTTTTGTAAACTTACTCAATTAGTATTATATTGATCTGTTATTTTTTCTATATTTAAACGCACAAAGGTATTTGTTAACATTAGAAGATGATTCAAAAATAAATATTTTCTTCAATTTGATACAAATGAATCAATAATTTGGCTATTAAACATGTAGCATGAAACTCTCTGGATAAAGTACCTTACTATTGAAAACTCAATGAAAAAAACTTAAATTATTTTGCTGTGTAACAGCGATTATTAAAACTAATTAAATCAATCAGTTTTTTTGAAGAAAATCTGGCTAAAAAACACAGTTGTAGAAGAATATGCTGTGACAGTAGCTTTGGGATGCTTTAGGAGCTTTTCTATAAACTTTCTCAATTATTATTATTTTAATCTGATATTTTTTTGAAAAAAAGATTTTGTTCATATTTAAAAGCACGAAGATATTTTTCAGCTTTCAGTTCAAGTTTTTTTTTTGTTATCTTTAACTATTTTGATCTGATCACGCGATAAGGACAAGAGTTGGCGTGTTTTTTATTGTTACGATTGGTGATGCAATGAACGTCGAAAAATCCCTGACAGAATTATCAACATCATATAATTAGGTAATTCTTTCCATTTGTCACTTATTTTCCATTATTATTATCTTTTTTCTCAATAAATCAGAAAATTCGGATCAAACATGTTCAACATTCGCTATCAATACTTATTCTAATGATTTGTATTTACTTGGGAATTAAATTGCAAGGAATATGTACCCAAATTTCATTGAGAACAATTTACTGGAAATGTCGCTCGAGCTTGTAAATTTTCTGTTTCAGGAAACAATTTTTTCCATCAAATTGAAATTTCAAGCTGAATCAGCTTTTTCTACGACTCTTATATTCATTCTTTTGAAATGAATTGAAACCAAAACGTTTGTATTTACCGTATTAACAGGAATTGGCTTTGGTGATTGGGTCATTCAAGTTTGAAAAA
Source organism: Octodonta nipae (assembly GCA_034190945.1). NCBI lineage: Eukaryota > Metazoa > Arthropoda > Insecta > Coleoptera > Chrysomelidae > Octodonta > Octodonta nipae. The sequence goes on from JAVLUE010000192.1 coordinate 42,589, forward strand.
AATTAAGATTGTTGACTAATAGTGTCAAGGACAAGTGTGATAATGGCTTACCGTTCAAAGAAAATCCGTTTCTAACACAAAACTCATTTGAATAAGAATTATGAACTCGTTGTTCAGTGCACATTCTGATTTAACCTTTCTGGGAGCCATTTTGATCTGGTCAATCAAATCGGCATCTGAAATTAACAATCTCGCTATTTTTCGCAGGTTTTTAACCTTATAATAATTGACGCTGCATTTGATTAATATTTTATTTTTTCAAATTAATTTCTAGGTTTCAAACTCAATTAAAAATAAATTTTTTTAACTTTATCTTTTTTTTCAAAAATACTCTGAGAAAAATCAAGAAATGAATCTTTGATGAAGTTGTTGATAGCTTTTTCAAACGAGACCATGGAAGTCGCTTACAACAATATAGAACCTTCATTGGTAAAATTATTACATTTATTAGTTTTTTAAAATTTAAAATTTTTTTTTGAATTTTAGTTTATCATCTTAAAAATTTTGGATCTTGCATTGGTAAATTCATATAGAATCGATAAGATTTGGGACTTGATGATAAATCATCTAGTTGAAGGTTTTTTTCTAGTTTTTTTCAGGCGTTTTTTATTTTTGAATTTTTCAGTTCGCTCTCATCCATGCAATAAATTACGAGAGTGTGCTGTTGAAGTTGTTTGTAATATTGGTGAGAAAAACTAAGGATCTGACGGTTACTAAACAATTCTAATTATTTTTTTATTAGTTCAATCGATTTTAAGTTTTCATTATTCGACGAACTCTTCAACAGATGAGTCAAAACAAACAAAATCATCATTTTCCGAATAGTATTATTTTATTTCATTTTAAGCGTTGTCCCAAATCAAATTGATTGATGTTCGCCAAAAAACAAATTGAATTCTGCAAACAAACAGTGAAAGTCTCAAAGACGAATAGTCAATTGTGTTTCAAATTATTAATCATCTTGCGTGGCACCTCAAAATTATGCAATGTTATGAGTTTGTCGTTTCAGATCTAATCAATAATAAAATACCGTCAATTTATTTGATCAATTGCATTAATGCTGCCATAACTTTTAGAACTTAACTTGAAGAACTGAACATTTTATTGACTGCGATAAATTTGATTTGGAATATGGCCGAATATCTTTACTCAAATCGTGATCAAACTCAAGCATCATCAAATGAATTTGCTCAAAATGAACATAATTTTATTAATATTGATTTGCCTTTTTGTCAAAGTTCAATCTCTTTTCAAAGTCTGTGGATTTCTTTATACAAAAATTTGAGGTTTGAAATGCTTTTAATTGAAAAAATTATGAAAATTAAAGTTCAATTGAAATTTTAGCAACGTTTGCACTGATACTCGTCCTTCAGTTAGAAAAAGTTCTACACAGACTTTAATATCGACTTTGTCAACACATGGAAAAATTCTCGACTATAACACGCGAAAAGCGATATTTTTCTGTTTTATTCCCATTGATTGATAGTGTTCGAATTTTTTGTAGCATGGCTTCCAACGAAATGATCACTCAATGAGAATCTTCAACATTCAATAAGTCTAATGCCAACGGTGGCGATTCAAATGCTGAATACATGATCCATTATTCAAGAATTACTGCTTTCAAGCAGTGGTGTGAAACACAAGTTTTAGTAATCACCGGTATAAGTCATATTGTGAAGCTTAAACTTGATGTTTTCATTTAGCCATTGTTATTAAGCACTTTGAACACAGAAAACAATTCAAAAAACGTCAGCAAAGTTTCTGAAAATAATGATATTGAAACTACACTCAATGTTTGGTCTTTGTTTTTGGAATTTGTTTACGCTTCGTCAGTTCATTCTAATCAAGAAGTCTCTTCATCAGCCTCAAAATGCTTCAACGATACAATAGTTTTCATGAATGATTATCCTAAAACCAGTGAGAACATATTTGAAAAAAAGATTCTTCAAAAATTGATCAAACTCGAATTCAAGAGAATATTTTATCAAATCTCAATCAATGCAGTCATTTGTGAGTTTTATTGTTTTATCAATATTTGTCCTTTTCACTGTACGCTGTCAACATAAGCAGATTTCTTTCTTTCAACACTTGATTTTGATTTTTTTTTTAAGTTCTTCCTCACCTGAATATTTTCATCAATTCACAATCTCAGCATCGATTTTTACCTTGCGAGTTGATTTCAATCAATTCGACTTTTTATGTATTTGGAAAACGAGCTTTGAAAAATGCTTTTCATTTGTATTTGGTCACATTTAACAAAACGGCTGTCATAAAATCGCATATTTTACATTCTATGATCAAGGTTCTCATTGATCTTTTTATTCAATTTTACTGATATTTTTTTCTCAACAGACATTCAAAATTCCACTTTGTTTCAAATATTCTTGTTCTCTTCAAAGTACATGGAAATCGAATGAAAATTATTTGATCAAAACACTTGAAGTGGGTCTACAACTTGCTCGAAAAACACGTAAGATTTGACTTATTTCAGCAAATCAATTATTCATTGTATTATATTTAATAGCTAATAATTTTATCAGCATTTGGGCCGGTCTTGCTTTAACATTTGAAGGATTTTTGTTTTCTATTAATAAACCGCCTACTAATCAAACAATGGAAGAACAGCAAGTAGATGAAATGCTTGATGTCAAAGTCGTTGAGTTGATTCATTCACAAATAATCACTCACGCTCAAAAAATTGCCAAAAAGTTTTTACTTCAAATAGTTTCAATTTTAAATCGAGGTTCGATTCATTCTTCTTCCATTACTTCGCCAATTGGTATTTCTATCAACACGATTTGAACGTATTATTTAATTTTATCATTTTTTCATCAGAATCTGAATACAATCGAAAGCTCCGAGATTTTGCAAGGATTTGTTTTCAAGTTTTGTTACAATTTTCCGAAAGGCAATCCAGATTTATTTATCAAGTCTAATCCTAACGAAAAATCACCAGAACACCAAACGGTTGGTATTGTCAACAAATTGGCTGTTGCATCCATTTTAAAACGTTTCAATGATATGTTGAAGATGAAAAACTTTTTTAAACTTGTTTTAAAAGCTTTAGCCACTTTGGTTTCTTCGTTAAAAAAGTTTTCATCAGAAAGTATTGAAACGCAAGTCTGGACTCAACTTATTGAGCTCTATCCAAAAATTATACCATGTCAAACTGTCCTCAATTGAACAATTTAATTCGTGAGGTTTTGCACCAGGACGCCTATTTACTTCAATGTTCACCGATCGCATTCAGAAGTGAATTGCAAAAAAATGGTAATGTGGTTGAATCTTGACCGAATCATTCAAAAATCAAAAATTTTTTGAACGAATTGAACAAACAGAAGCAATTCAAAAATAAAATCAGTACTGAAATCGATCTCTAATTCTCTACATATTTTTTAAATTTTCGAAATTTTTATTGAATTTAATTCTTGAAATGGTTTTAATTGAACAGTTTTCTAAAATATCAAATTTTGATTTTTAAACAAATAGAATACAACAGCTCTAAATCAAACTTATTGAATTATTAAAGCTTGGGTATTATTATATTTTGTTCAGATTATCTTGCCCGTTCTCGTTTATTCTGAGAAACTTGACTAATTGTTTGCGAGTACATTTCGCTGCGGAAGTGTGTGCCATAGAACCATTGTATACATTGAATTGTATAGGTAGTATTGTCATAAACTGGCTACTTTCGATCAAAAACTAAGGTAATTATGTATGACACATAATCACCGTTTTATTTGGATGAATATTCTATGACTAGTATACATTGAAAAATGACTTTCTAAGTGAAAAACTTTCAACTTTAAGTTGAAAAACTAGAATTAAATTAAAACTAACAACTATCTTCCTCGCCTTCAATTGCTACAATCAAAATTTCTCAATAACTTTCCAACTCAGCAGGTTTGCCAGAAATCAGTTTGAATCACTTGGCTAAATAATCACAATTTTGAATGAATTTATCAATTAAGTGATTTAAAAATTTTTTTTTGTTTGACAAACTTTGGTTTCTACTATTGATGAATTAATTTAAAGATTTATTGAAACTAAAAGTCTTAAAATCGAACAATCATAATATATCATATAATAATCATAATATTTAACTAAAGCTTTCTAATAGTTGAATTAATTTTTTATTTCAAATATTCACAATCAATCAATCGATAAAGCTTTACAAGGCAACAAATTATTGGATCACAAAACAAAACCGATAGTTTCGTTCGTCACAATTTCACTTAATCAAGTTGATGTAGACTTTTTTGGCGCTATTTGCATTTTTTGCCAAAGTTTCGCAGTTTTTTTTTGGTTTTGGAAAAGAAAAACTATGTCATCTAATTGTTTCGTTCAATTAAACATAAATCGGTCAGATTTAATAAAAAAGTTCAATTTGAATGGTTTGATTGTTCGATGTGAGGCTTTGGCCTTGTTGGAAAGTGAATTAAAACATGGTTTTCCACCTTATTCATCAGTTGATGATTTTATTTCAGAACTGACTCAAGTTCTGCTATCAAGCCTTGAAAATCATATTATTGATACAGAAACAGCTCAACAATGTTTGGAAAATCTTCGTCGATTACGACATTGTTCTCAAAAAAAATGGCAAATTGGAAGTAATAATAAGAAATGTAGATTTCAAATCAGATGATCTTGAAAAGAGCCAAAAAAATCAAGCTTCTTTGTTTGAGACAAAAAATTTTAAAACTCATTACAATCAATTGTTGAAAGAATTGAAAAAATTGACTGTTTTCGAAACAGGTCAATTTGTTTTGACTACCATCGATCAATTCAATACATATGATTCAAATCAATAGAATGGTCCGTGGTTGTTTTTGCCATGATTCGTCGAGATCATTCGAAAATCATGCAATATATGTTAGAAGATCCGACTGGTAAAATCCCAATCTATTTTGCTCGAGAAGAGACAAATTTTCGTGAATGGGCTACTTTCGAGAACGGTATTTATTTGATTGAAGGTACCTATCAAGGTCGAAACGATATATTCAGAGTTTCTTCAATTGGTTTACCGCCTCCACCTGCTTGGAGTAATTTTTCAGATAAAAACATAGTTGAACAAGAGGATCACAAAGATTTGTTTGTTGTTTTTTTGCGTGAAATACACCTCGATCACCCTGAAACAATTGTCGCATTAAAAATTTTGTTCAATGTTTACAATAAGTTGCAAGATTTGCCGGATTTGTTTATATTGGCTGGGAATTTTAGTTCGAAGCCATTGGATAATACTCATTTTAAAAGTATTTAAATTGAATTTTAAAAAAAAAACTTATTTTTTTTATATTCAGCTAAAATGAAGAATTTGGCTCAATTGATTTCAACATTCAAACGTTTGGCTTATCATTCAAGATTTGTATTTTTTTCCGGATCGAATGATCTCACAATAACAGAAGAATCGTTGATTAAAGGACACTTCAGTGAAAATTATTTTCCAAAGTTGGTTAAAAGCGAATTGAAATATAGCATGACCACAAACCCGTTTCATTTTAAAATTCAAGGTCAAAATATTTGCTTTTTTGGTTCATTGCACTCTAATATTTGGTCGAAAATGTTCAAGAACGTTATAGAATGTTCTCAGTCAGAATCTAATCGACTAAAATCCTCGGTGATTGAAAATCTTGACCAAGAAATTTTAGAGAATTCTTTTGAATCAATTTCGCGCTTGGTTTTTAATAACGCACACTTAACAGCGGCTTTGAATCGATCATATTCATCTTCCTTATCATTATTTCCTTGTCGACCAAATCTTCTAGTATTAACTGGTTTAAATGATCATTTAAGTAATAAATTTCTACTATGTTCTCCTTATGAAAATGTGCAAATAACGACATTACCATCATTCAGTATCAACTCGTTCAGATTTTTGGTTTATTTTGTCAAATCAGGACAATTGAAACAATCGAAAATCTAATTAAACAGGTAGAAATCTTATTCATGTCTTTGATTAACAGAGTCAATTATCAATTTCAAGTTCAAAATAGTTGCTATCCGATTATACATTGAACTCTTCAGAAATGATTTTTCGATAATACGAGTTTTGGTGTTATAAATAGTTAAAAATAAAAATTTTTATAAAAAATGACAAAACTAGTTTTTTTAGTTAAAAAAATTTCACTTCTATCATTGAAAAAAAGTTATTCAACTTGAAAAAAACTAAATTCAAAAAACAATTTTAAATTATTTAGTTACTTTTTAAAATAGAGAAATTAGATAAATGGTTTTTTTGCAAATTTTTTACTTGTATATACTTCCATCTGTCGGTGGAAAAAAGCTGAAAAAGTTTGGTCTTATCTCTTTGTACTAATCTAAATAAAAAATTTGGTTTTTGCAAAAACTTTTTCAGCTTTTTTTCACCAACAGATGGAGCTAGAAATAGAAAAAAGTTTTTGCAAAAACCAAGTTTTTTATTTAGATTAGTACAAAGAGATAAAGCCAAACTTTTTCAGCTTTTTTTTACCAACAGATAGAGCTAGAAATAGAAAAAAGTCGAAGGTTTCTACAATGATGAACCAGTTAATTTTGAAGAAATTCAAGCTCAGCTTCATATTTCTGATCAAAAATCAAATCCTTTAAATGGTTTGTTTTTCAAGAGAAAAAAAATTTTATTTATTCTATTCTCTAAAGATCTCTTCGAAGAAGACGTTAAAGAAAATCAAATAAATAACGTCGATGATGATGAAGACCGTACATTAGCTCTTGATAATACTTTTGAAAAAAATTTCAATCATTCTGTTACATATGGGCGTTCTCTCTCGGATGAGATAAACTTTGATCTCTCTCGGCCAGTTTATGCAAATCCTTCTACCACCATCATTACTATCATGGATGACGATTTTAATGATTTGGAACGTTCCTTACAAAGAGTGGTGGCTAAATTAATCAAAGATTGTCTAATAAAAACCGGTAGCTCACAATGCAGAAAAATGTCTGATCACACAAACAACGATCAACAGCCTTCATCGTCTCAGGAACTTTCTAGCGGAGTTATTGTTCAAGACTCTTTAGATAAAATCAAACAAGGCTTATTAGAGATCATAACCCAATCGATAGACGAACATTAAGGATTTGATGGATAATTTACAATCGAATTGTTTTTTATTCATTCAGAATAGCATCATCATAACTGAAAATTTTTTCACTGCAATCAACCAGTGCAAGAAAAGTCATCTCAAGATTGTAAAAAATTACTAGCATAAAAATACTCGGACACTAAAATGTTCAATTATTGTTTTCACTTTGGCGATTTATTAATCTAATTTTTTCATATATTAAAACTCATTTTTTGATAACAAAATTGCTTTTTTTAAAATTATTTTAATTAATTATTGTTTTACTAGAAGAGAAATTAGATAAATGGTTTTTTTTGCAAATTTTTTACTTGTATATACTTCCATCTGTTGCCGAAAAAAAGCTGAAAAAGTTTGGCCTTATCTCTTTGTACTAATCTAAATAAAAAATTTGGTTTTTGCAAAAACTTTTTCAGCTTTTTCTCACCGACAGATGGAGCTAAAAATTTAAAAAAAGTTTTTGCAAAAACTCTAGCTCCATCTGTCGGTGAGAAAAAGCTGAAAAAGTTTTTGCAAAAACCAAGTTTTTTATTTAGATTAGTACAAAGAGATAAGGCCAAACTTTTTCAGCTTTTTTTCGGCAACAGATGGAAGTATATACAAGTAAAAAATTTGCAAAAAAAACCATTTATCTAATTTCTCTTCTAGTAAAACAATAATTGATTAAAATAATTTTTAAAAAAGCAATTTTGTTATCAAAAAATGAGTTTTAATATATGAAAAAATTAAATTAATGAATCGCCAAAGTGAAAACAATAATTGAACATTTCAGTGTCTGAGAATTTTCATGCTAGTTATTTTTTACAATCTTGAGATGACTTTTCTTGCACTGGTTGATTGCAGTGAAAAAATTTTCAGTTATGATGATGCTATTCTGAATGAATAAAAAACAATTCGATTGTAAATTATCCATCAAATCCTTGATGTTCGTCTATCGATTGGGTTATGATCTCTAATAAGCCTTGTTTGATTTTATCTAAAGAGTCTTGAACAATAACTCCGCTAGAAAGTTCCTGAGACGATGAAGGCTGTTGATCGTTGTTTGTGTGATCAGACATTTTTCTGCATTGTGAGCTACCGGTTTTTATTAGACAATCTTTGATTAATTTAGCCACCACTCTTTGTAAGGAACGTTCCAAATCATTAAAATCGTCATCCATGATAGTAATGATGGTGGTAGAAGGATTTGCATAAACTGGCCGAGAGAGATCAAAGTTTATCTCATCCGAGAGAGAACGCCCATATGTAACAGAATGATTGAAATTTTTTTCAAAAGTATTATCTAGAGCTAATGTACGGTCTTCATCCTCTTCATCATCCTCATCTTCATCATCATCGACGTTATCGATTTGATTTTCTTTAACGTCTTCTTCGAAGAGATCTTTAGAGAATAGAAAAAATAAAATTTTTTTTCTCTTGAAAAACAAACCATTTAAAGGATTTGATTTTTGATCAGAAATATGAAGCTGAGCTTGAATTTCTTCAAAATTAACTGGTTCATCATTGTAGAAACCTTCGACTTGATCCGGCTGTCGGATACGTTTACGTTGTTTCCATTTTATCTCGTCATCATCGAAATTTTCAAAACAAGTAGATAACAAGGGATGGTAAATTGAATCTAGTGTGACCCTAGTTCCAGTAGTGGTTGAACTAAACATCGAAACATTATCATCCTCTTCATCTTCATCATCATCATTTCCATTTTGAATGGTTGATGGAGTGGCAGCGGTCGAAATCCCAGCTACTGATGGTGTTAAACCAAAAATCGATTGCTGTTGATATGATGCAAGCTGTTGTCGTAATGATTCTTTCTCCATTAACAATTCATCATTCTGATCCTGAAGTATCTGATGTTGTAACACAAAAAAAACAAACAAACAATTAAAGACCCTGCACTGTTAAAATAGTTTAGCGAAAAAGTTTCTATAAAAACCTTATTCTGATTTTTCAATTTTTCTAGATCTTGGCAAAAAGTTTGCCACCGGTGACTGTCCATTAAACATTCAATCGATTCAAGCTCGACAATCTGTATTTGAAAAAAAGAATTGAAATAGTATTTGAGACAGTACTTGATACAATTTTTAATACAGTACTTGATACAGTATTTAATATTCAAATATATTTATATATTATTTTTAATATCAAATTACATTATAATTTTATTACAATTAATTTTATCCTTCCATGATCACTTCTCATTTATTCTATGAATATGAGAAAAAATTTTTTTTTACTTGTTCTGTTTCTTGTGGCATTCTTGAGACTTTTAAATTCTGAAAAAAAATTAAAAGAAGCTAAAAGCTTCATTATTGGCTCAGAAGCCATGAAACAAAACCCAAATGAAAAAAATCATGGAAGAATAAAATTGTAATTTTTTTTGTAAATTTGAAAAATTTCTGTTAATTCTTTTCATTTTATAGATTGTGGCTCATCAAAGGTATCTAAGCTGTGTCAAACAGCTTAATTTTTTGTAAATGTTTACTTTTGTAAATTCTTTCCATGTGATCACTTCAATTTCTAAATTCCATGAATATGGGTTTTTTTCCTCTGGGTTCTGTCTCATGGCTTCTGAGCCATTGAGACTTTTAATAATTTTTTTTTTTTTTTTAGCTATTAAAAGTCTCAAAGGCATGGCTTTCAGTTATGCCAGAAGAGACAGAACTCGTTTAAAAAAAAAATTTTTTCCCATATTCATGGTATATGAAGTGATCAAAAAAATCATGGAAGAAAAAAAAAATTGTAATAAATTTATAATTTGTAAACAAAATAATAAATTGTAATAAAATATAATATTGAATAAATAAATATATTTATATAAACTACGACTATATATATGTAAGGTTTGAGACAATCTTTATTGAGTTTTTTAAAAGAAACAAAAAGAAGCGTTCTCTAACATAACCAAAACACAAGTGAGTACGTCAGAGCCAAAGGTGTGCTCACTACGCATTACCCCCACGCTACCGCCAAAACCCAGGGACCTTTCATATAACATATTCTCTACATCCCCCGCCTTTAAGGTGGCTCGTACCATCTTTTCATTTGATGTACCATTCTTTGAACAATTTTATTGCGATATTCTATCTCGTATAATGATTCGGACTTTTTTGAAATCACTTTTCCAGGGCCCAAGTAAACGCGACGAAGGTCAAAAGAGTCGCTTATGCATCGACTACCGCAAACTCAACTTGGCAGCTAAAACAGAATCATATCCTTTTCCTTTAATAGAAGAACTTACTGATCAAACTAGAGAATGTAGATTTTTTCACCACACTGGACGTCACTTCTGGTTTCCATCACATCCCAATCAAAACTGAAGATCGATACAAAACTTCATTCGTTACGATGGATGGTAAATACGAATGGAACGTGCTCCCATTCGGTTTCAAAAACGCACCGGCGATTTTTCAACAATGTGGAAATCAACAGCATATTCAAATCATTTGCAATTGTGATTCTTTTTATGCTATTAACACATTTATTTCATTTCATTTTTATTTTTTTGACCCTCAATAATTTTCAATTTCTAGACAAAAGTAGTGAGTTTATTGATTCTTGTTTTATTAGTGATTCAAAAGAAGAATTCATTTGTTTTATCTTATCGAAGAGTTTAGAAAATCCTTTTGAAGAAAATCAAGAAGAAAGATACGAGGAAGGCAAAGAAGAACAGCAAAGAGGAAAAGAGAAATCAAAAAAATTCAATTTTTTAACAAAGGATTCTTATTTATCTGCTATAATGGATCACTTCAACAAAGGAAGAAAAGTTTTGACCGGAAGAGAAAGAGAAGACTTTATTAGACACATCCAACAAACACTCCAAGACGGAAACACCAAATTTGAAGAATCAATCGGAGAAATTCCAGACAGAAAACATGCAGAAACAGGAATGGCTCTCTCATCTGGCATCTTGGCAAGTGACATCACCTACACATATCCCTCAGACTGGTTCTTCAAGAACCCCGGAGAGAAACCGACTCTCTTTTTAAGTGCTCCAAAAGATTTCCTACACAAATTGGACGTAATAAGAGGCAACATCAAGGACCAGATACTCAAAGGGAAAGTTGAAAACGAAATTGTTAAGTTATACTTAGCTCTTTCATTTGAAAAATTCACACAGGTAGCAACTGAAGATTGGACTTCATATGGAACTGTTATTGTGAGGAAAGGAGAAAAGGTAAACCCAGGGAGCTTGGTTTACATTGAAATCATAGAAAATATGAAAGAAATTCAAAACATTGAGGCATCAGAAGAAGAAGACCATTGGTTGATTCCTCATCTCCTAATGATACATCGAGCAATTAGAATTTCTAATAATGATCATCGAGAGAAGGTAGTTAACAAAATGGGCAATACCTTCAAAAAGTATGATCTTCATCAATACTTGACAAGTATGGGAAATCTTGTCAATTGGATATCTGATTTGAATTTCAACAAGATTGTTGCTTGTTATGATATGTTTCTACAAAAATATGGAGATTATCAAACAAATACACTTCGGATGTGTACTATGTCAGCAAGGAATCGTGATTCAGCGGCGCTGACATCTTTAGGATATGTGCTTGTTTTACTCGGGATGAAACATTCATCTGAACTTGCTGGCTGGATTTTCGATTCAGGCATATCGAAAGATATTATTCGAATGTTAGGAAAACATCACCAAGAAGAAACTTTTAAGACTTCTTCTTATTTTCATTATGCAGTTGATTTCCACATTGTAGAAAGATCGCCTTATTCATCTATTGTGAATAAATCTCTTTTTACTTTCATTCATGTAATTGGTGCACTTCGAGGTCAAACCCGATCTTTACATGCCAGATATTTATCCCCACCGGCAGACAGCAATGTTTTGAAGAATGCTGCAGTTGTAGCTTTTGCCTATTCTCGACATGCTTCCATAGACAACCACTTTCCCACACCTGAAGAAAAGCAAGCCTCTGAAGTTCTGAGAGAAATCAACAACGAAAACAACACAGAGCACAATGAAATTATTCCCACTAATCAAAACAGTTACTTATATTTCTCAATGTTGAGAGACAGAAATGGAGTGCTACCATCTGAGATCATCGCATTCGCCAAAGGTGCTGCTGCAGGATTTCAAAACGTTCGTGAAGGTTCTATAGCTGAACATTTAGCAAAACCAACAACTTTTTAATTCTTAAATACACACAACCACCAAGTCCACACAACACACCAGAACACACAAAACCACAAACCCAGGGACCTTTCATATAACATATTCTCTACATATATATTCTGTTTTAATTACTGTATTTAAAAAAAAAATACTGTATTAAATACTGTATTAAAATAGTGTATTAAAAAAAAACTGTATTAAATACTGTATTAAAATAGTGTATTAAAAAAAAATAGTGTATTAAATACTGTATAAAATAGTGTATTAAATACTGTATTAAAATAGTGTATTAAAATAGTGTATTAAAAAATACTGTATTAAATACTGTATTAAAATAGTGTATTGAAAAAAATACTGTATTAAATAGTGTATTAAATACTGTATTAAAATAGTGTATTAAATACTGTATTAAAATAGTGTATTAAAAAAATACTGTATTAAATACTGTATTAAAATAGTGTATTGAAAAAAATACTGTATTAAATAGTGTATTAAATACTGTATAAAATAGTGTATTAAATACTGTATTAAAATAGTGTATTAAAAAAAATACTGTATTAAATACTGTATTAAAATAGTGTATTAAAAAAATACTGTATTAAATAGTGTATTAAATACTGTATTAAAATAGTGTATTAAATACTGTATTAAATAGTGTATTAAAAAAATACTGTATTAAATAGTGTATCAAATAGTGTATTAAATACTGTATTAAATACTGTATTAAAATAGTGTATTAAATACTGTATTAAAATAGTGTATTAAAATAGTGTATTAAAAAAAATACTGTATTAAATACTGTATTAAATAGTGTATTGAAAAAAATACTGTATTAAATAGTGTATTAAATACTGTATTAAAATAGTGTATTAAATACTGTATTAAAATAGTGTATTAAAAAAATATACTGTATTAAATACTGTATTAAAATAGTGTATTAAAAAAAATACTGTATTAAATAGTGTATTAAATACTGTATTAAAATAGTGTATTAAATACTGTATTAAAATAGTGTATTAAAAAAATACTGTATTAAATAGTGTATCAAATAGTGTATTAAATACTGTATTAAAATAGTGTATTAAATACTGTATTAAAATAGTGTATTAAATACTGTATTAAATACTGTATTAAAATACTGTATTAAATAGTGTATTAAATACTGTATTAAAATACAGTATTAAATAGTGTATCAAATAGTGTATTAAATAGTGTATTAAATACTGTATTAAATAGTGTATTAAATACTGTATTAAATAGTGTATTAAATAGTGTATTAATTACTGTATTAAATAGTGTATCAAATAGTGTATTAAATAGTGTATTAATTACTGTATTAAATAGTGTATCAAATAGTGTATCAAATACAGTATGTAATAGTGTATTAAATAGTGTATTAATTACTGTATTAAATAGTGTATCAAATAGTGTATCAAATACAGTATGTAATAGTGTATTAATTACTGTATTAAATAGTTTATTAATTATAGTATTGAATAGTGTATTAAATAGTGTAATAAGATCAATAATTACACTATTTAATACAGAATTTAATACACTATTTAATACAGAATTTAATACACTATTTAATACTGTAATAATTCTGTATTAAAAACTGCTCTAAAAATTATTACAGAAAAATTTGTATTCAATGTTGGACTAATTATGTGTATTGTTTGGGCTTATTAAATATTATTTGTTGCTTTTGTAATCAAAAAATCCGTATTAGTACGTGTCTCCGAATCGGCAGACAACGTACTAGATACGTACCTTGTACACAAGATATTAAACTCATTTTATTCAGTATATATTTCAGTTTGATCAATCGTTTGAAAATTACAAATTTATTTTATTCTTCCATGATCTTCTGATCACTTCATTTTAATCCATGAATATAGGAAAAAAAGTTTTTTTTTACTTGTTCTGTCCTGATGGCATAGAAACCATGAGACAGAATCCGAAACAAAAAAACCCAATTCATGGAAAAAATAGAGAGATCATTTCATGGGAAGAATTTACAAAAATTTTAAATTTACAAAAAAAAATTACAATTTTATTCTTCCATGATTTTTTTGAACACTTCATATTTATTCCATGAATATAGGAAAAAAAGGTTTTTTTTTACTTGTTCTGTCCTGATGGCTTAGAAGCCATGAGACAGAATCCGGAACAAAAAAACCCAATTCAGGGAATTCAAAAATTGAAGTGATCACATGGAGAGAATTTACAAAATTTTTTCAAATTTACAAAAAAATTACAATTTTATTCTACCATGATTTTTTTGATCACTTCATATTAAATCCATGAATATAGGAAATTTTTTTTTTTACTTGTTCTGTCTTTTATGGCATAGCTGAAAAACCAAGTCATTGAGACTTTTAATGGCTCAGAAGCCATGAGACAGAATCCATAAGAAAAAAACCCAATTCATGGAGTTTAAAAATTGAAGTGATCACATGGAAAGAATTTACAAAAATTTTTCATATTTACAAAAAAATTTAAGCTGTTTACAAGAGCTTAAAAACGATGAAACCCTCGATTAAGGTGTTTCAGATGAGGAACCATATAAAATCGATTTTTGAGTCCAAAACCTACAAAAAAAAAAAAAAACATTAAACTTGGTTAGATTTAGTGAGATCATTCCTAATTCCATCTTATTTAGCATATTTGATTAAAATTTGATTCTGCTTGTAAAACAGTTTTTACTTTTTTAAAACAAAAAGTTCAAGCCAATATTTTGACTGAATAAGAGGGTCATTTGAAAAAAGCAACATTTAGTTTCAAAATTCTAGAAATTTAGACATTAGAATATTAGTAAGACACATCAAAGTACAAGTCAAAATGAAATTTTCTTTAATAACTGTTTGTTTAAAATGAGTAATGTTTGAAATGAGTATTCTTTGTGTTGTTCATGACTATCACCGTTTTATTTGATGAATATTCTATGACTAGTTTACATTGGAAAATGACTTTCTAAGTGAAAAACAGTGAATGACTAATATGTGCTTCATCGAAACCAATCTTTTTTTTAACTTTTATCACATCGAGTCATTTTTTGATAACACAATAACAATATCTAAAGTACAAAATAGAAGCCTGGTGTAATGAGGCAAACCTTCGTCACCACTGATAAGCGCTGAGTTTTGAAATTCAAATTGTGGACTGAAAATTTCATTAGAATATTAGGACACATAAATTATGAAACTAAATGCTAATTTTTAAAATTCCACATTTGTAATCAAAAAATTGTTTTACAAACAAAATCAGATTCAGCATTTCAATAGATTATGCTAGTTTTTAAATAAGTTTGAAATAAAAACTTTGAAAATAATTTACCTGTGTTAGTTGAGAAAAAATAAAAATTGAAAAGAAAGCTGATTCTAAGTTTCGAAAAACTTTGAACACAATCTTTCTTTTCAATACACCATGAAGCACATACACAAGCGCACTTTTACAAATAACTTTGAAACACATTTAAATAGCTTTGATAAAAAGGTTTCATCAAAGGAAACATGGTCGTTTGTATATGTAAAAAAATGTCTCAATGTCATCGATTAAACGAAGCTTATCAGTGGTGAACAAGGTTCACTCATTACAGTACTGGCAGTACTAAGAGATATACTATCGATATTTAAAACGATTTTTATAGATTACCAAAAATTTCAATGAGGAATAGAAAGATTCACCACAGTCTTTGGTTCCATAATGAACCGGCCATACTCAATTTTATTCTGAAATCATAGAACAGGGCTCGTTTGATCTCTCGTTGAATTTTTAATTCTGTTAATTGATTCTGTTCATTGAATAATAATTCTTACATTCATGAAATTAATTTAGACAACTTTAAATTTTTCAAAAATTTTCGTTAGTCAGCGTTTTTGTGACTTTTTTGAAATTTTTTCAAAATCGCTAACTCATTCTTTAACTTGTAATTTTATAAGTGTATCTTATTGAACCTAAAAGTGCAATTATCCACCAGGATGAGGCACTCATCGAAATATATAAAAATAAAAAAAAAATAGTTTTAGCGATTTTTAAAAACTTAAAAAATACTATCTACAGTTATACTGTTTTTAAACACTGTTTGGAGCCACTGTACTAATTTATTTTCTGTTTTAGTTAAAAAATACGATAAAAGATGGCAGGTAAAACATTTTATAATTATTTAAAAGCGCTGATTTTCGAATTTTCTAAACTTAAAAATTTAATCAATATTTTAGAAAACAAACAAATGTTTTTATTTAAACAAAAATTTCAAAACAACCAGAAAAAAACAACTGTCTCCCAAACAAGTTGAGTTTTATCATTGAAATATTTACAAAAACAAGAACAGAAACAAACTCAAAATCGTAGATCACGATCTATCTTAAAAAATTTCAAAAAAAAAACTTGGAAGCTGTCCGTTGTATTTTTGTATTCAAGAAACAAATATCAGTCTCTTTTTGGTTCAATGTTCCACAAGTACGATTTTTCTTGCTTTTTCGTGAATCAAGTTGGTTAAGATGATGATCAAAAGACACTTCGAAACAGCATAAGGCAAGCGTGCTAGACAAAAGTTCAGTACAGAAATTACTCATGATCAACCAACAAAACATTTTCAACCAATTAAGATGTTCCTCTATTTCAACCGAGTTCTTGTTGTTTTTATTTGTAGAAAAGAAACCAAGGTAGAAAAAAAGATTGAAATCACATTTAGTTTCGACAAAATAAATTTTTGAAATCAAAAAATAAAACGGCATTTAAAAAAAAAAAACGGAAATTATTAGCAGAAGCAGATAGGATTTTGGTCAAGACTAGTCAGTGAGACTGGTTTGTTTCATTAAAATAGAAAACGATATAAAACGGCTTCTAAAAGAAACAAGAAAAAACATGTTTAAATATTTTCAACTAAACTCAAATTTCACTGCTTACCTGGATTAAAGTTGAGGTTTCTGAAGGCATTCGTGTGATCTGATCAGATCGAATGAGAACACAAATTTAATAAATGAAAATTACAAAGAAACTTGTTTGTTTGTAAATTGTAATAATATATTTTAAAAAAAAACAAATGAATCAAAATGAAATAAATTTTCGAAAAACATAAATAAATTCTGTTTGAATCTCTGAATCGGCTTCGGTCATGTGATAGGTTTTAGTTTTGAATGAGGTAAATGTTTTAGGGAGTATTTTATTTCGATTTTGTTAGTTTCAAAGATACTCATTTATAAACTGATGCCAAAAGAGAAGAAATAAAAAGAAATTGAAAGAAAGAATCCATCAGATCACCACCAATGAAAGAGGATAGCATTTTCAATGGAGAAAAAAAAGAAAAGAGAAAAATTTATCAAGAATTAGAGAGAACTAGAATTTTAACAAAAATAAACTAGAATATTATGAGTTAAATTATGTTTTTTTTTATCTATAAAATTTCCTCAATAAAATAAAATATCGAACTAAATTAAATCAAATAGTATCACTAAATGTCAATGAAGCCATACCATATTCTTGATGTGACCTTATGATGTTATTGTTGGCGTTTCCGATTCCGCCGCCAATAACACCACTACTTTGTAATTGGCCCGAACTCGATGATCGAGTTGAACGGACAGGTCCAAAGGCTGGAATAGTTTTTGCTGTTTGATTGCTACCACCACCACCACTACTACTGCCGCCACCAGATAGATTCGAAGCTTTCGAAGAATAATGATCTGGTGGATGATTGGACGAATAATGGTGGTGATGTTGAGGCAAAACTTGTGAATGATGATAATGATGAGAGCTGTGCGGTCCATGCCTACTGCAAGATTTGGGAGTTTTTGTTGCCGTTGATGAAGACCACATATTGTAATAAGGATCATCGTGAGGCATTAGTTGTTCTTGTTTTGATTTGTTTGATGTATGGCTACCATAATAAGACCTCGATGATGATGGTTCTTCATCATTGCTATTCATTCGATAAGAATTTTCGTTTCTCGAACAATCAAAGGATTCCACGGTTGGCTTTTGAGGATAATGTTTGATATCACAAGGTAAAGTTAGAGTTTGTTGTTGCGATCGATGATGTTGTTGAAGGTGCTGTCTAATTGGTTTGGTCGATCTAGCGGCAACCGAAGATGTTTCATAACCCAAATAAATACCCGAATCTGTGACAGGTAATGAGCAGTAGGAAGATGCTATATTACCAATTCCAGTGTTGTGTGAATGATCAAGCTTATGCAACTGTCCACCTGAGGAATTAACACCATATTGTAAATGAGAATACTGTTGAGAATAATTGGCAAATGATGAAGGTGAAGATGGTTGCACAGGATAGCTTCCCGCAATTGTTGCGGAACCCATCGCCAGATTAGGCTTAGGTAATGATCTCAATGAATTTTGGTTTGAATTGGCTTGAATGATATTCTCTTCACAATAAACGAACGATCGAGGATGAATTAAACTGAAAAAAAACTCCAAAATTATTATATCATTTTTTTCTTTGAATAACTCAACCTTGGAGTCAATGGGGAACACAGTATGGTATAACAGTTACGAAAGATAGAACCCTCCGTATAGGGATTTGATATGGAATTAGTGCGCTTCGAAGAGAAAGATCCTTTGATATCTTCATTGGTAGTCAAATTCGACATGATCAAATAGGTATGAAATCCGGCTAAACCAAGAATCGACCAGACAGAAAAAAAACAAATTACAACTTCGATCACGCTAACAGGCGATGCTTTCACGGCATCGACAAACGTCGATGTTTTTGAAACTAAAAATAGAAATTGTTTTGAAAAAAAAAAAAAATTCAAGGTTTTTTAACTTTGTCACTTACGCAATATCAAATGCGTGATGATACAGGCAAACACATAGATGCATAGAAATGCCAAAGAAACAATAAACATGTAAAAAAATCGATAATTCCGCTTTCCAACACAATTACCAACCCATGGGCAATGATGATCAAAACGTTCTGTTGAAAAATCAATTAAATGAAAATACTTTTTCCTTCCCAACCAACAACATACCAACACAATTATCGCATAGACTACAATGCGATGCACGAGGTGGGCGAAATATCTTACAAGTGAAACAATATTTTAACTTAATCGATTGTTTATTGATGATCACTTCTTTGGTACGCGGCGGAGGGCGATAAGTTGGCGAAATGCTTGCTTTGGCACTGAACACAAAAAAAAATTTGAATTTAAAACAAACAACTTGAAAACTTTTGAATTACAAATTTGTCTCTCGACGTCAGCTGCTTCGTCGGGTGTGGCCCGTGGAATGATACCCGGATCAGAGAAACTTGTACGAAGAAGAGTGAGTAACACAAACAAAAACAACAGCACAGCCACCACTGGAATCAATGGACTTATGTTGATTGCTAAATAAGGACAGCTATCAGAAGGAAATTAATTAATTAATAATTGATTAATAAATCATGTTTTCATACTCGAAAATGAAGAACAGTGTACAAGTTGTCACTAAAATTATGATCGTAAAGTAGAACACCGAAATCTGTTTAGCCATCACTATTCGTCCATCACAAAAAAAACGATTTCGTCCAGGAAAGATTCTCCATCGTCGTACACGGCGTACATTGGCGGCAGTACTGCTGCTGCCGGTCGTCGTCATCATCATCGGGGTCATAGATGGCGAGAAAATTGTTTCTCCTGTTGGTTGTAGCGTTGTTTTCACTTGGAATCGTTGTTGCCGATTTTGATCTTGACTGAAAAAAAACTCATTCAATTTAATTAATCGAATCTATCTATTTGTTAATTTGTGTTGATTGAACACAAACTAAAAAAATCTACAAACATTCAATGCTTGTCTTTTAGATGGATTGCTGCTGTTGTTGTTATTGACGGCCGAAGGATTATTCGAATTATTTTCATTACTATTATTGTTGTGATTGTTGTGCTAGTTGAACATTGAACATTATTATTATTATTTGTATATTATTGATCATGGTGATGAGACATCTCGACCACTTCCATATTTGTTGATTGCAAACAATCTGAACTAGAAGCGAATTTTTCGTTCGAACTCAATGAAACCGAAGATGATGGCGCCGCAATGGCATTAAAATGGTTGTTTTGAATACGATTCGTTTGACACCTTGATTGAGAATGAAACGAAGAAGATGGAGAAGAAAGAGGATAAAAAGAAGATGGTGGTGGTGGTGGATGATTAAAATGTTGTTGTCGTTGCTGTTGATGATGATCAGAGTCTAACAAACTTCAGGAAAACTCAAACTTTAAAAATCACTCAATCAACAGGACAGAGGGACTTAGTGGATTCGTTTCATATACCTTTGTGATGATGAATCTATCGATTGGTCATATTTATTCAACTCGAATGGTTCATCATCGGTGTTGTTGATCTTTTCTTGATGATAATGGTGATGGTAGTGTTGATGAGGATTAGTGCCTTGTTGATGTGCTCGAAGAGGCAGGTGGTGGTGATGATAGGTAGTCGGATAGGAGCCTGTCTTAACTGTTGTCTTCCTGAATGATGATGAATCCGATGATGGTGATGACAAGGCTGATGAGGATGAAATGATCGACATAATACTACTCAGTGATAATAATGATAAAGATAAACCAATGTTTTACGGCTTTCCGACCTTGGTGTCATCAATCGGTGTGACATCCATCCATTTACAAACCCCATGATAACAACAAAATCGAAAAAAAACACCCAAAAACAAATACACACACGCACACACTGTTGACGGTACAAACACCTAGAATACGGGTAGAAAACAAAATTATTAGGAATTATTTTTATTGTTTAATCATAAAAAAAAGACATCACTGTTTCAAATTTTTTCCTTTTCACTCTAAAATAAATAAATAAAAATTCAAGCGATCTGTGTCTCTATGTAGGCTGTTTTGATTGATCAAATTTCAACAGTAATTTTAACAAAATAATCTCAAAGCAAATAAAATAAAATAAAAAACTCTATCAACCTGATATAATTGAACAAACAAATGAGGCAGGCATGTAGTGGAACGAGCCTATGTCTAGAACTGGACATAGACTTTATAACTTTGGCAATTCTTGAAATAATTTCATTTTTTTTAAAAAATATTACAAACTGGAATATTTAAAGTACTTAATCTTGCATTTTGAAGCCTTTTAATAACGAGTAAGATAACTCTGAAATTTGCAAGTGTGTCAGAGGTAAATAGATTCCCAAGTTCTGCTTTAAAGATTGAAAAAAAAAAATCTCGCAAGATCCTGCTTGAAAATCTTTCGAGTGTCTAATTTAGAATAATATCATTTTTATCTGCTACGTTCAGAAGCAATAAGCTCAAGTTTTTCAAAAAACAAGGTTAGCTTATAGTAGCTCAGAAATCTTGTTTGTTTTACATAGTTTAAAATCAAGAAATATTAATAATAAAAAATATTAAAATTAAATACTTGAATATGTAAATTTAAAATATTTGAAAAAAAAATAAATTATTTTTAAAATTATCAAAGTTATGAAGCTTCAAATAAAAAAATTGCTTTTAGAATGAAAAACATTTTTATGAAATTAAACATGAAATAGTGGCTTTTATTTTTCAATCGATGTCTAGTTAAATGCATAGGCTCGTTCCACTGTAAAGCAGACAGACAGACAAGCAAGCAGGACCATAAACTAAACTAAGCATAACATAAGCTGAACTAAACCGAAAAAAAACCAAGCAACTATGATTTAATTTTGATGGAGAACAAAGACCAAGAAAGATAATTTAAAAAAAGAAGTTAAAATTCAAGAAAATCAAAACAACAACCCGAGAACCCAAATTACTCATTTTAAAGAGTCTTGCACTCTGAATCTCATTTCATAGTCGATGAGTTCTGTCTTTTGTTCAATTGGAAAATTAGCAGCTTTTTTGTTGGTTGGTTCGGACACAACCCATAATTCCCCAAAAAAAAAACCGAGAGAATGAATGTGCTAATTTCTAGGCTCATAGGGTTTTTTTGATTCGTTTTTTTTTTTGTTTATTTTAAAAGCAACGAGGATATGAACAAGGAAGAGAAAGAGAAAAAAAAACAAAAAAACTCAAAATTTCCATCAAACCAAAGTAAAAAATCTTGTAAAAGATTATTTATTTCGGGTTTGTTTGTTAGTATTTGGCTCGGGTTTGGTTGGTTGGCCGGTTATTATAGCTTCTATCATTACTATTTTCTATTTTGAGATTCTATTCAGATAATCAAACAAGGATTTCAATCGAACAACCAAGTTCTCTCACACCAACAAGAGCAAAAAGCAAAAGAAGAAATGAACGACCAAACAAAAAAAAAAAAACCCAAACAAAATAAACACAATTATTCCATCTCGATGAAATAAATTCAGACAGTATAATAACAATAATAATAAAACATGACATTAATTAGCTTCAGAATTCAGAGTCGAAAAACAAACTGAATAGAATTTTCTTTTGATGTTGCATTTAAATGATGTGTTTAAAAAAAAAAAAAACATAACAGCATTGATTTTGCTTTGGTTGGCCGATGGTCCATAACCTAATCATCTAAAAAAAATTCAGAAAAAAGACAAAAGAAAAAAACAAACCAATACTATATATTATCGATACATATCTTCTCGGGTTTCCTAGACTTGAGAATTTAGAGAAAAAAAACCCTGATTTTTTGCTATTGTTGAAGAACCTAGCATTTACACAAACTATTATCATGATATTACTTTTATACTATGATACTATTATTATAAATTATAATGTGATATAAGCACAAAAGCAAAGTCATTAAATGATTGGATATAGTAGAAACAAGCTTAAAATATTTTTAAATTATTAATACCAATTAAGATAAAAATAGACAGAGAGAAAAGTAATAAATGACGGAAGCCATATACACAACAACCAACCAATACTCTCAACACATATGAGGTAAGATACCAGAAAGCATATCATTTAATTTGGTTCTTTTTCTCTCTCTCTATTTACAACCAAGATTTTATTAGGGAACCAACTTGATGACTAAACCTACACAGACAAAACACATATCAATCTCATATGAAGTCTCTTGGGGTCTTGTACCAGAACAGAAAAAATGATTTAAAGCAAATTTCAAATTAATTTTTCACTTAGCAAAAGAAAAAATAATGATAATAAGTGGTGGTATAGTTCGTTAAAAAAAAAAAACAATGAAACACAACCCCCACACTGGCACAGAGAATGTCAGCGAGAACAAGACAAACAGAATGAAACTTTTGTCCTGAAAACAGTAACACACTCACTCTCTTTCTCTCACTCGCTAGTCTTTTTCTATTGGCGTGAGAGTGGGCGTAAGGCTTAGGTGATTTATTTAAAGTTCATTCTTCATTGATGTCTCCAATATCTTTGCGAATTTTTTTCTGTTTTCCTGAGAGAAGATGAAATTTTTTTCTACTTAGGGTGGCCTAGGAAGAGAATACATAAAAAATCATTATTGTTATTATTATGACGAATAACGATTTTTTTGTTGATATTGTGCTTTGATTTGACTCACAAACAAATCAGGTGTTTTCCACCAGAATAATGATCAGAGTCCATGAAAATGCGAAAAAAAAACTTTGAAAACACCATGACAACTTGTCAACAAAAAAAAAAAAAAAATTCTTTTGTAAAAATTCTCACGGGGAAAAAAAATCGAAAAAATCGATTGGTTTCTTCAATTTAGAAAATTTGTCGTTTAGGTTATCTCCTCAACCAACCAAAAACTGTTCCACAAAAACCAAGTTCTAAGCTTCAATTTTTTTCAGAAAAAAAAATTTTTCTGAGAAACAAAATGAACAGTAAAGAAAAATAATATAAATTTATCATCAACAGCAAGCAACAACTTGAAAAATTCTGAATTCTAAGATCAGAGAAAGTGTGATTCCTTTGTTTTTTCTGTTTCTTAGAAGAAAATTCAATTTTTTTCGTCTTTAAAACAATAAACAAATAACTTGAAAATTTGCCAACACATGCAGCATATTTCATTATTGATATTATTTCCGTATATAAATATTAATCAAATTTTTTCCTTAAAAAAAAAAAAATAATTAATGATAAAGAAAATTCTTAAGGTTTAAAATAAAATGATAATGGTTTAAAAAAAGAAGGAAAACAAATTATGGAACGCCTGATGGCAAATGTTTTGCGTGTTTTTTTTTTTTTGCTGGTTCGAGAAAACAAAAACTGAAAATAATTTACATTACTCGCTCTCTCTGTCTCTCTCTCTC
>JAVLUE010000193.1:0-71633 GCA_034190945.1 Octodonta nipae
GTTCGGTTTTTTTAAATGGATATCATCTTCAATCATATAGACATTTCAACAGTTTTATTTCAAAAATTTTCAGAAAATTTTATGCTGTTGGGTTGAATTTCCAATTTTTTTGGTTTCAAGCATTTCGAATTTTCAAAATGGTTACCAATTGAAAATATTTCTCCAAGGATTCTTCAACCTGAACACACAGAGAACAAAACCTTTTTTTATAAAAAAAACTCCCACTAGAGTGTCTCTCTAGGGTTCACAGAATTTAATTCTCATATCGATTTATTCGTCATTCGTTGTTGTTGTCTAAACTCGATTTTCTCGTTCTCTCTAACCTGGTTATTAATTATTTTTTTTTCTGTTCAACCCAAATGCCAAGCTATCAATTGAATTATTTTTTTTTTCGGTTGCATTTGCTTTGATGTTTGAATTTCAATTGAGAAAAATTCAAATCGAATCAAATCGAACAGACAAAAAAGTAGAAGGAGAAAAAAAAAATCGTGATTTTTTTTACTAAACGATAATTTTCGATATGAATAATCGGCAACTCTCTCTCTCTCTCTTCTCTATTGTTAATCAATCAACAATTCAAATTAAAAATTTAGTGGAAGGATACCCAGGCAGCTCTATCTCAGAGATTAACCCCTTTGAAACCAATTCCGAATAAATAAACAAAACAGGAGAAAAACATTCATTTTTCGTGCATCACAAGTTTTTTTTTTTTCTTGACCACAACAGAGAGGACAAAGAACTTTAAATTTGTTTTCGGAAGAAGCCATCAGTTCTGAAAAAAATGAACTTAACAACGATTTTAGCTGTTTATCATTTCGAATTTTTTTGTTTTTCACAAACAAGAGAACCAAAATTAATTTATCAATCGTATTCAGTTCTGGTTCGAAATTGATTGATTTTTTGTTTTCAAAAACTAAAAAAAAAACTTGAATAATTTTAGCTATAGGAGGAGGAGGAGGGAAAAAAACAGTTCCTACGCAATTCGCAGGGTTAGATTTCATTTCATTACATTTTTTTTCTCTGAAAAATTAAAGATCAATTGACGTCATTCTTATTATTTTTAGTCAACTCGAAGGAGATATATAAATATCGGTTTTTTTTTTTTGTTGTTGAATAACGTTCATCAGATTACATTATTTCGGATTAAATAATAATCCGATTGAATTGTGTTAGAAAATTAGAAGCCCAAAATCAATCGAAACTCGAAACCAATATCAAAAAAGAGATTTGAAAATCAATAAAATCCCATGGGGACGAAGCAGCTTCCTAAAAAATTTTTCCTCTGTGTTCGTTTTTACCTGGTGAAAGTGAGCTTTTTTTTATTGATTCAGAATCCAATAGGTAAAATACAATTAAAACAACTGTCAAAAACATCTTTTGTCTGTATTGTTTTTGGTTTCAAAACAACACCTGTTGAGAGTAAATTATGTAATGTATTTTTTTCGATTTTTTTTTCGATTTTTTCGATTTTTTTTCGTTTTGTGGTTTTCCAATTTTGTTAGTTCAACTGTTGTTTGAAATGGAAAAAAAAAGATTTTTTTTTTTTTTGAAAAAAATCAATTGAAATTGAATGATCGAATCGAATGATCAAACAAACAAAAGAAAAACAAACGAAAACTCTAGCTGACATTATTTTATCATCAATTGAAAAAAAATAAATAAATAAATTCAATCGAATCGTATAAATAAATCAGATGATTTGGAAAAAACCATCTCATATACGGCTGAAGATGAAATAATCTTTGTGTGATGATTTGAAGTCACTTTCATTCCATTCTCAAAAACCATCCAAAATCCTGAATCATTCAAAGGTGCATTCAAAATGGATTCGTAACCAAGAATTTTCTTTTGTAAAATTTGCTTTTGCTCAGCCGTGGAATCTTGCTTCTCTGTGATTGACTTTAAATTTCTAACATTTCAAATTTTTAGATGATAAGAAGAACAAACTGTTTTGATTGATCGATTGATTGATTAAATGATTTATGATTTGTTTTTGTTTGAATGTTGATGATTACTATGAGAGAAGAAAAAAAAATCTTATGGCTAATCAAAAAAAAGCTCAATTTGACGATCATTGAATCGGCATATCGCTTGGCCGAATTGAATAACTTTACTGAAAAAAAAACCACAACCACAACAACGACGACGAAAAGAGAAACAAGATTTTATTTTATCATTGAAAAACACTCTCACTCACTCTCTTTTTATCTCATTTCTTTGGCTTGAGATCCTCATTTCTCTCATCCACTCGCTCCATTGTATCATAAATTTTTTTTTATTCAGATAATTTTTTCAAACACATTCTATCAGTCGAATAACAATTTTTTTTTTCCCAAAGATTGTTCGAAAATGTCTTCAAATTTGTTTGTCTCAAAACGATTTTTCAGGTAGAAAAAAAACCTTTTTGGAAAGTGTCAATCTTGAACAATTTTCTCTTTCATTTTTTTTCCAATGTTTTCCATCCATGACATAACAGAACATATATGTCGATATCAATCGAATTATGCAATTGAATAAATTATTGACAACATAAGACGAAGGCAAAATGATAAAAATTTTTTTTTTAAACAAGCCATTTTTTATGATGACCCAAATTGATGTTATTAAACAAGTGATCAAGTCTGATATAGATTCTTCTAGTTCTATTGGAGTTTCGTTTAGTTTTGGTTGATCATCGGCGTTTGATTGAAGAAGCACATGATCATCATTATCATTCAATATAATTCATTATAAGTTTGTTTTTTTTTATCGAATGAAATTCTAAACACCAAGATCTTCCGTTGGTTTTTTTTTTTCTTCGGTTGATAGACCATAGACTTGGTTAATATTTTCGCGTTTCTCCTTTTCAGATTATTGATTCTGATTAATTTTTTTATTGTTGTTGTTGCTCGCTTTCTTCAATCAATTTTGATTCGAATCATTCGTCTTCGTTGTCGTCGTCGTTGAATACGTCTACAACCCTCTGAAAAGAAATGATGGAAAACGAAGAAGAAATAATTCAGATAAACTTGTTTGTTGTGATTTAAAATTTTCATTCAACTAAAAAAAAAAACATTAATCACGAGAATCAATTAACATTAATCGGTGGATCATTTTTCATGAATAAATATTTTCTTCTTCTTCTTCAAAAAAAAAAAATCTCAACAAATCCATGGCCTTATATTAGTTGTGACAGCCTGAGCCGATGACAGAAGTCGCACAAGCAAACAAAACCAAAATTATGGAAATTTCCATCTCAAATTTTGAATCGGTTTTGTTCAAGATCGAAGAAGATAGTTTTATCTTTTGAATCGATCGATTCGATTCGAATAATCGAGAATAATCGGTTTTGCTGTGAAATTTTTTTTGTTGTGATTTCAAGTTTTGTTTAATCTTTTAATTAATCTTCTCGATGTTTTTTTTGAAGCCGATTTATTTATTTTTGTAAATTTTTTTTTTTTTATTACAAGAACTCTAATGCGAAGCTCTATTTATTTAAATTAAAATTCACAAGAAATTTGAATTCATCATTTTATCATCATCATCATCATCATCATCATGATAGTAATTTTTAAAAAATTTTTACAAAGCCTCAAAAATTTTGGTAAGTTGAACTTTTATATTTTTAATGAAATGTTTTAAAATTAAATTTCTATTAAAAACCTATTGAAATCATTGATTTATTGTTTGAAGCTTCAATTAGATTTTTTTTTTCGTTCGTTTTTATTGATACACTGCTTGGATTGTGTTTCAATGTGGACTATTATTAGGATCATCATCCTTGAACTTGATCAAACAGAAATTGATTAAAACAAAGCAGACCATTGAGAAAATCCAATGATTATGAACTTTTTTTATCCCAAAAAAATCGTTTTTTTTTTTACATAATAAAAAAACGATTTTTTTAATAAAATTCCATTGCCATGTGATGATAAATGGAAAAAAAGTTTTTATTTATTTTTCAAATGATATTTATCAATTATGTTAATAAGGATGTAATAAGAAAAATCAGTTTTAGTACATTTAACCTTCTAGCAATTTAAACTGCCATCCCAAAGAGAAAAAGTCTAGCGATTTAAAGATTTTCTAATCTTTTCTAATTGATAAAATCAAATAAAATGAATTTAGAGGTTTTTAATTTTGTTACAAAAATAAACGCGTTCTATTTCTAACAAAATAAGTGTAAAAATTTTAACTGTACAATTACATCATTCGACACATTCGAATACCTGTAGGATTCAATTTATTTTATGGATGGAAAATTCAATGTCATTGCATTGAGAGAGCTGTGACCTAGAAGAAAAAGATTAGTCGATTTTTAGAGAATTGATTTCGGTCATATCGGTTGGATCGTTTCGTTGTTGACCATTCATTCATTTTATCATCTTATCTCATATTGATATTAAAAACTTCTAAAATCTGGCTTGAAAATTTGAGTTTGAAAAAAAAAACTTTTTGTAGTTTTGAATAAATTGTCGCTGTTTTTCAAACTCATTGGGCAATGTTTTGTTTTTCAAGACACCAATTTCATAATTTTTTATCCTTAAAGGAAAAAAAACCTGAATAAATGTTTACTTTCATAACATTTGAGAAAGAAAAAAAACATTAAAACTATTTTTTCTTTATTAGAAAGGAAAAATCGCCGTAATTGTAAAATTAAAAATTTTTTTATTTATAAAATTGATGATCCGGTTTTTTTTCTGGTTCCAAAAAACCGAAAGACCGATTAAAACCGATTGGTTGTTGAATTCAAACATTCAATTAATTTCATATAAGAAGAATAGTTTTCTAAAAACTTTTCATAAGAAAAAATTAATTCTGTTCAAAAATGTTTTTGGTGATTTATTTCAATTCAAATGAAAAACACCTTTGTCAATTTTGTTCTCTTCTTAAAGAAAACTTATACCAACACCTTAATTGATTTACTAATCGATTGATTGATTGATTGATTGATTGACTGTTGTTCTCGAAACTATTATTAGGAAACTTTTGGTCGAATAATGATAATGAACAATCGAAACCACCACCATCACCGACGTCGTCGCCACCGCCGCCGCCATCGTTGTTATTGCCTTTAACGTCATTAGTTTCATTGTTGCCGGATAAAGATTCATCACATCAAGGCTTAATTCAACAGAAACAACAAGCCAATAACAACAACAACAACTATCCTCATTCAACCTTTTCACTATTTCCACCAACCGTAACAAGATTTTCAATAAATAATGAAATTTTAAACACTGTTTGGTGTAATTTGAAGAAAATTCGAGCCATCGGAATATGTTCTCATTTTTCTCGGTTCTCTTCTGGTCTTTCAATGGTCTATCGTTCAAATTGAACAACCAAATCCATGCCCTAGAGATATTGGCAATCAGGTAAATTATATAAGAAAAAAAATATGAGATACTTTTAAAATCGATCAAAAATTTAAAACGAATTCATTCAAAGATTCATTCCAAAAATTTTTCCTGTTTTCGATAAATTTAAAATAATTTTTTTTTTTTAAATAAACAAGTGTTCAAGTGTTAGGAGAACTACTTCTTCACAGACTAAAGTTTGACTTTGAAGTGTTTGAATGAATGAAATGAGGTTTCATAATCTCTGTGACCTCAATGACTATAGAAACAATAGAAAATGCTAGATTATGTTTTTTTAAAGAGTTTTAAATTTAAAAAAAAAAAAAACTTTTATCTCATTGCAGCTCATTGATAGTGGCTTCAACCTATCTGGTATTTATTTTCAAATTCTATGGAATTCGTAAACAATCTACGATAAACAAAAATAATAATAAAACTTCATGGGAGCCATGTAGATGGGAAATGTTGTTTGGTGTTCCAGGCGAACGTTTCAGCTTGCTGATGAGGTTTGTGTTGTTCCATGTTTTAATGTGAAAATGTCAATGATTTGATTCATTGTGTTTTATTTTTATTCTTTCTCCCATTCAAATGAACTATGATGTTAGATGTTTGTGTGGAACGATTTCGTTGGCGACATTCTACTGTTCATATAGCTACATTCCGTTGGGTGATGCCACAACCATTCGTTTCACCTCACCAGTGTTCATCTCATTTCTTGCTCATTTTTTCTTAAATGAATTATTCGGATTTCTTCAATTGTTCAATTCATTGATCACGTTGACTGGTGTCATATTGATTGGTAGACCGAGCTTTATTTTTGGTTTCCAAACCAGTGGCAATAGAATTTTTAAAGCAAACCAATCCACCAACACCAACCAAAACTACGAGAACAATCATTTTTTATTATTTTCAGAGAATTCCACCGATTATTCTACATTGATTAATCATCAATGGAATGGTACGATGGAGATTCATTCAACCACCATCATACCACCATCACCATCGATCACCATCGATTTGAATGATAATAAATTTTCCATAGACATTTCATCCACCAGAGATGGAATCTATTCTGAATTATCCAATTCATTTAGGGATGATGGTATCTTTCCAAATGATTGGTCCCAAACACTGTGTGGAGTGTTGTTGTCACTGTTTTCCGCTATCATGATCTCAATCTCAATGATTCATATGCGAAAGCTTAAGAAAACTCCATCACCATTAGTTATATTCTGGTTTTCATTG
Organism: Octodonta nipae; assembly: GCA_034190945.1. Classification (NCBI taxonomy): domain Eukaryota; kingdom Metazoa; phylum Arthropoda; class Insecta; order Coleoptera; family Chrysomelidae; genus Octodonta; species Octodonta nipae. Next base: position 6,582 of record JAVLUE010000193.1, read on the forward strand.
TCTAATGTGATGTTGGGTGCTGTTGGTGTGGTAATCATTGGAGAGTATAGTTGGCCAAACAGTATCCACTGTTGGCTTTTAATAATGATGACTAGTAAGTTTTTGACTGTTTGAATTTGAATCCTGAATTTTTTTCTTTTAATTTGGCTAAAGCCGTTTGCAGTGGATTGGATCAATTCTTCATAACACTATCATTGAAATTGGAGAATGCTGGCGCGGTAGCAGTGGTTCAAGCGCTGTGTGTTGTTCTCAGCTTCATCTTCTCCATCTCCATTCTGCATGAGCCATTGTTTTGGACATCGGCCCTGGGCGGTAGTTTTATATTTCTATCGGTTCTGATTTTGGGAACTAGCAAAATGATTCAAGAGATAAAATGTCGTAACGATGATAATGATGAGGATAATGGGAAACCACCTCCTCCATTCCATATTGACGACATAACGATGAAAGACTGGTCAAAAATGAACGATCAAAGACTGGTCAAAAATCTCAATGATGGATACGCCAAGCTTGGCTCGGCTCAGCTGTTAATTGGAAACAATGGTTTGACCATTCTGAATGGTCAGACCACCACTACTACTGACAGTCTAAAATTTTGCAGCTTAAATCAAAGCTTGAACAAAGCAAAAAGTTCATCATCCTTTTCTTCATCATCATCATCATCATCGTTATTCTATTCAACAAAGTTGAATGAGCCATTTCTGTTGAAAGTGGTGCCATTATTCAATGATTCTCTTTGTTTACGTATCGATAATATGGATGATAATAACAATAACATTAAAAACAGCCACAATGAAAACAACGACGATGATGATGAAAATGAATCAAAAAAAAAAAAAATCCAATCCAATGCTTTGAAATGTTAGAATGAGTTGAAAAAAAAACAAAGTTCCAACGAAACGAGTTGCAAAACAACCGATTTGCAACTTTATTTTAGCTTTCAAACACACACACTAAACGAGAGAGAGACTATTTGAAAGAAGTTTCAAACAGATAAACAGTGTGATTTCGTTTCTATTATTTATTCATTGATGATTCGAATCCTTTTTGAATCCTTTGAATCCACTTGACATTATGGAAGCGATGAGAACTATTGTTTACTAGGAAAACACTTATTTATTTATAAATTATTGTTTGTTTGTTTCGTCGAACCAAACACTCACTCACACACACACACACAAACGGCATCATTTGTTCTAATAAAAAAAATTTAAAACAAAATTTATTTTTAGAAAAAATTAAATTAAATTTTTTTTTTTTTTTAATATTTACAAAAAACTTGTTTTTTTTCGAATTGGAATAAACCTGTTCCAGATCCCAGTGTGGTGGAAATAGATTTCTCGAAAAAAAAAATAATGAAAAAAAAATTGAAAAACCTGGTTTGGAAGCATTGATTTTTTTGATTTTCCCTTAAACCTGGTGACTATCAACCTGATGATTTGGTTCATTAGGATTGGGATAATGCTGGGCTTTGTCGGTTTCCATGCCATTCATCATCTCTTGATCTTCTGTCGAGAGCTTTGGCGGCTGTTTTTCATCATCGTCGTCGTCGTTGTCGTCGTAGACATTTCTTATGCGAGATGAGAAGAAAATCATGAAGAAATTGAAAACACTGGCCAGTAACATGAATAGTCCGCTGGTGCCGTGCAGATAGTTTCGGAATTTTGCCTGATCGTAGAACCAACAGTTTCCCTTTTGATTGCATTTCGATTCCCAAACCAGGCAAACCGAATCAGCGATATAGCCAAATAGAAGCGGATACGGGGTGAAAGCGAAAACAGCGAAAATCGATGCAGCCGCTCCCATGGTGAAACTTTTATCGATGGGATCGACCGAGCGAAATGAAATCAATGCCGTGGCCGTTTCGGCAAGGGATGAGATTATGGCACCACTCAATATACTCATCAAATAGTAGAATAAGTTTTCACAGTTTTCGCTATCTTTGACGCAATACCCGCTGCCAACGGAACCGGAAAAACACGAACAATCCTGAAAGGTTTTGTTGAAGGCGTCATAAGATTTACAGCCAGCATAGCAAGGCGAAAAATAAGTCGTTTTCTTATCCGGCCCACAGAGAGGAGTGAAAATATGAGTTGTACATCCACATTGTTTGTTGCAATCAGAATCCAGCGCCAGCAACCCATCATTAGTATGATGACCCTGAATTTGAATCGAATCACAACCCAAAAATATTCCCGAGCCAATTGTGAAGATTGGAACACTTTCGACGATGAAAACAAAAATCAGTAGAGTACGAGCTTTGGGCTTGAAGATAGAGAGCAAGGCGCCACCGAGTAATATACCAACAGCCATCGGTAGAATCGATGTCGTCCCAGTGATGAAACTTGCCGAGGAGCTTGACTGCCGGTATTGGGATTCAATGTATTTGGTTTTGAGCATAATATAACCACCGAGTCCAATGAAACGGAAAATATTCCCGCCCACATAGAACATGACCAGTGGATTTGTGACGAAACGTTTCAACGCTTTCAAACTTCCACCACTGTTTTTCATCTTCTTCTTCAATGTACTCGATTTGACCGAAGCATTCTTGAACTGAGCCGGAAACAAGAACAACGGTATGGAGAAAACAAACAGAAGACTGCCTACAATCAAAAATGCCAGCCACCACGCTCCAACAAAACGAGGATCTTGACGGCTCAATCCCGGATCGACCATAGGATTCTCGAAGAAACTCAAACAGAAAGCCGAGAGTAGATAACCGCTGGCTGGACCAATCAACCGAATAGATTGAATGATGCTCAAATACATTGGAGAGTTTTTCTTGCTAATGTTATCATCCAGGAATGGTAAACCAATCACAAAATAACAGGTGATTCCGATTCCTCGAATTAAACTGCCAAACAATAGAATACAGACAGCGGGCCAAACAGTGTTACTATCGTTTTCATAACACGGATATCGAGCCGGATTCGATTCACTATCAATCGTTTCACAAACTTCAAATGTCAATTGTTGTTGAAAGTTTTGGCGAGTGGATTGATTTTTTAAAAAGGATTCTGCTCTGATTTCTGATGGATTTGGATTCAATGAAAACTGTGATGGACCGTAGATGAAGTATGGTGAGGCACTGATGAAACACGATAAAGCCAAAACCATCTCACCAATTGCTATCAACCTAGCCCTATTGAAACGAACTGCTAGATAACCAAAAATAGGGCTTATTATCAACTGGGAAATGTTATCAATAATCAAAATCAATCCCGACACTCTCGAATCGAAGGAATATCTTTTCTCTAGGGTACTCATCGTACTGAAATAGGTCGGTCCATTCATACTCTCGATGATTCCGACTAGGGACATGTTTATCAAGAAGAACATTGGATTGGAGAACACTTGAAGCCACTGGGGACGCCATCCACCAAATCCACACGAACTCAACTCCTCCACATCATCCTCTTCATCCTGATATGTTTTCGTTCTTGGAGCTGATTGTTTCTTGGCTATGGAAACGTTTTTTCCGTCGTGGGCATCCATCAATGACGGAACAATCCAATGAATCCGAATTCAAAATTTTTAGCTTGCTTCTAGGAAAATACTGATCGAGGTTTTGTTTTTTGAGTAACTCAGTTCATTTGCTTCGATGATTGCAAAAAAAAAGGCAATACGCCGATATATTTCGATAAATCGAAATCGAATCAAATCTAAACCAAATCAACAATGATTTTTAAACTGAAAACTGTGTCATATCATTAATTGAGAAGAAAAAAAAACTGATTATCAGGGTTTTTTTCCCTATCTGGCTGTAATTTTTCTTCTTTTTTTTATCAATCAAAATAATTTGTAAAGAAGAAAAATGAACCGTGATTTAAAGTTTTTTTTTTAAAAAAACTGTCCTGTGATGAATATTTGTGGACTCGATATGATTGATATGACAAACGATTTAGTCGTTCCAATTGCTCAAACGGAAAACCACGCTGTAGTTGACACTTAGTTCTAGAACTCAGAGCCTCAAAGCTACGAATTCTTTCATTGATCAGCCAAATTTCAACGCTAAAAAAAAACTAAAAACTTAACCTAGAGGCTTAAACTATCGTTTTGTGTTTGCATAACTGAACTGATTGCTTAGATAAACTGTGAATACTGTGGTTTTGGTTAAAAAAAAAGTTTATTTAATAGAATTGTTCGCTTCGCTATCCGTTTCATCTTCATCGTAAACGTTTTTTATACGGTCGGCGAAAAAGATGACAATAAAATCGAATACACTTCCGATGGTCATGAACAAGGCACACGCACCGTGTAAATAGTTTCGAAATTTTTCCTGGTCATAGAGCCAACAGTTTCCTGTTCTGTTGCATTTCGACTCCCAAACTAGACAAACCGAATCGGCTATATACCCGAATATCAATGGAAATGGAATGAACGAGAAAATAGCCAAAAGTGAGGATCCTGCTCCCATGGTGAAGCCTTTGTCGATCGGATCAACAGACCGAAGCGAGATTAGAGCATTGCCTGTTCGAGCTGATGAAGAGATGACCGAACCGCTCATAATAATGAGCAAATACCAGAACAAGTTTTGACAGTTTTCGGTGTCTTTCGGGCAATATCCACTGCTAACCGAACCATCAAAACACGAACATTCTTGAAATGTTCTATTGGAGACGTCGAAGGATTTGCAGCCAGCATAGCAAGGTGAGAAATAAGTCGTCTTCCTATCCGAACCACAGAGAGGAGTGAAAATATGAGTCGTACATCCACAGTTCTTGTTACAATTCGAATTCAACGATAGCAACCCGTCAATTGAGTCTTGGCTTTGAACTTGAATCGGATCACAACCCAAGAAAATTCCAGAACCTATCGTGAAGATTGTAACACTTTCCACTAGAAAAACGTAAATCAATATAGACCGAGCTCGAGGTTTGAATATCGATATGAATGCTCCACCAGAGAGAATACCCAATGCCATTGGTAAAATGGATGTGGTTCCAGTGATGAAACTTGCCGAAGAGCTTGACTGTCTGTATTGAGATTCAATGTACTTGGTTTTGAGCATTATATAACCGCCGATTCCTAAGAAACGGAAAACATTGCCTCCCAAATATAGCATGACAATCGGGTTGGTGACAAAACGCTTCATTGCTTGAAGACTTCCGCCTTTTTTCTCTAGTTTCCGCTTCAACGTAGTTGATTTCACCGAAGCCTTTTTGAATTGAGCCGGGAAAAAATTCAACGGAATGGAGAAAACAAGCAGAAGACATCCGACAATCACGAATGCCAGCCACCATGCTCCAACAAAGCGAGGATCCTTACGATTTAATCTTGGATCTACCAAAGGATTCTCATAGAAACGTAAACAAAAAGCTGAGATAAGATAACCGCTTGCTGGGCCCATCAGCCTAATAGCTTGCAGAATACTCAAATACATCGGAGAGTTTTTCTTACTAATATTATCATCCAAGAAGGGTAGGCCAATGACAAAATAACAGGTCACTCCGATTCCTCGGAAAAAACTTCCCAACAGTAGGAGAAACACTGCTGGCCAAACCGTGTTACTTCCACTATCCTGGTCGCAGACATATCGACTGGTGGCGTTTCCTAAAGACTCGCAAAGCTCAAACTTTGATTGCTGAAACATTGATTGATTATTCTCAAAAGTTGTCTGTTGATTTGAGCTAGAAAAAGTTGAGGTGGCCCATAGATAAAGTATGGCGAAGCACTGATGAAACAAGACAAAGCCAAAAGCAACTCTCCAATAGCCATCAAACGAGCTCGGTTGAAACGTACCGCTAGATAGCCCATCACCGGGCTCACCATCAACTGAGAAATATTATCGGCAATCAAAATGATTCCCGATATCTTCGAATCAAAAGAATATCTCTTCTCTAGTGTACTCATCGTACTGAAATAGATTGGACCGGTCATGCTTTCGATAATTCCCACCAAAGACATGCTTATTAAAAAGTATATCGGTTTGGCGAACATTTGTAACCATTGAGGACGCCATCCACCCAATCCACAAGAGGTCAACTCTTCATCATTGTCCGATGTTTTCAAAAATTTTATACGAGATGATTTTTTCCTCTTGGTATTTCCATTCTCGTTATTATTGCTGTTGGTTGATGACATTTCCATGGTAGAAAAAAAAAAACAACAACCAAATCTTTTCAATTAGAACTACAAACTAGTTATACAAATATATTTCACTTAATAAGAAATTTAATCACCGATCGAGAGTGAATTTCATTTCATTTTACGGTTATCATTGGATGAAGCCACAATATCTTTCATTCATTCATGAAGATAGGCCAGAACACTGGCTGAATATTGCCTTGAGATTGTGTATGTCAATGTCAAACCTATCAATGATGAACAAACAGAAAACTATGAGAAATGGCATTAGAATGAAAGCTCTCTGATAACCTCTCTGTGTTTCAAGCAAAAACGTTTTCTTTCTGTTGTTTTTCTTATCATCTTGGTTATCAATGAAAATCTCAATGGAAATCAAGAAAGACAGACGGTAAACTTCAGAGAGAATTGAAAAACTTGAAGATTTTTTTTTCCTAGCTAGATGATGCTTCATCTTCGAGCAGTCAACTCAAATGTCTTAATGAATCAGAGTTCTTGAAACATTGTTTTACAATAGATTAGCTTCATTGGACTACACTTTGGATTGATTTTAGTGGGTCTGTCACTTTTGATTAGAGTTTGAAGAACGCTGTTTCTTTCAATGCTTTTCAATGTTAGTTCAAATTGATTTTCAATAAAAAATTTTCGATACTTTAAGCGCCAACTAACTCAAAATCACCAAGCTATTTGTCCTGTGTTTTAAACTTTTTGCAAGGAAAAACATTTTGAAAATTAAATCAATGAATTTCGCCGAACATAAAATTGAATTTTAATCATGGTCTTAGTATAGCTAAAACCAGAGAATCTAGTACTAAAACTAGACTGGATGACAAGAAGATCTGATTTCTAATTCTCTGATTCCAGGTCCAAGCGAGAAGTCTAAAATTTCTTTTTTCAAATCATCCTCACACTGGCCTCATTTCTCATCGTTAAAAAAAGTTTTTGACGTTTCGAATTTATTCTAGAAAAATATTTTAGAATAAGCTTGGCAAAACTTTTATGTTAATTCTAGGAAACAGCCTAACTGTTTTGTGATTCAAATTTCGAAATTTTCAAATTGATACATTGTCAAAGAATAGACAGAAAAAAAAACGTTCTATTCTGGGAGAGTTTTTTTCAAAAAGAAATTGGAAAAATTTCAAATTGAATGACTTATCAAGTGATTGCCAATGATGAGCCTATGTTAAGCCTCGGTAACCCATTTCCCGAATAGGCAACAGTTTTGACAGTACTTTTGTGTTTCTGAAACTCTTAACCAGGGCTTTGGTTTATTTACTGGTCTCAAAAATATATTCCAAATAGAACGAGAGAATCTTAGCTATTTACAAAAGAGGAGCTCTATATAACTAAATATGGCGCCAGGCTTTAATTTCGATAATTTGATCCGGCGCTCTTCGTTCGGAGCAATGTTGATGTGAGGATTTGTTTATTTTCTTTTCTCTGGCTCAAATTTTTCTGTGAAACAGAAATTTTTGAGAAAAAGAGAATTTTTGAGATTTGTGTGACCCAAAGAACCGAGAGATTCTTTTTGTGAGAAGAGGTCAGAGTTGAACAGTGGAGGGAACGATCATGTTCCTTCAGAACACTTATTTGTATGGTCGAATGTACCTGAACAAGGTCCGAGATGCCACATGCCAATGGTGGCGAAGCTATTTGCTGTGTAAATGCTGTGTCCTGGTGATGCCGATGTATATTTTTCTGCTGACCATTGGTCTGTACTGCATTATCTATCAAATCGATGTTCAATCTCCAATCAAAACAGTCTACGAGTTGTTGGTGTTAATTTTTTCAGCTGGTGCCATCTTCATAATCGTCCTATCACTGGCCACATTCAATGGAAGGGCGACAGTTTCCCAAACTGTCGATCCCTTCGATACAATCATCATACCAGGCATCACTGTTTCGGAGAAAAAATCTCGTCGTCGAAGTTTTCGAATTAAATCAATTCAATATTCAACCTCTTCCCTAGCCTCGTCAATCATGTCCACCATCTTTGGAAATTTCAACGATCCCGAAAATCCGGAGAGCTATGATACCGATTCGGAAGAGGAGTTAGACGAACTAGATCCCAGTATTTTGATGCAACTCGAACAAGCTCAGAACCAGCTACTATCGACAATGGAACATACCACCGATAATTTAGAATCTTTAATCGAAAGCCTGGATGAGAAGTCAGAATATTTTGGAAAGGATAAATCAGAAAAAACAATATCGTCGAATCTTTTGCTGGAACCGTTCATAAAAGCCAACAAAACTCAAAGCTATCCGACATTTGTTTCTCCTTCATCATCAAACCATTACCAAGATGGTAGGTTTTCAGCTTCATCAAATTCTTCGATCAGTGAAGATTCTAGAAGATTCAATGAAGCACCACCAAGTTACGATGAAACGATATTAACAGATTGGAAAAATCGAAAATCGAAAAACTGAACAAAAAAAAAAGAAGAAGACATTCGTTCAGCTTTTTTTTCAGGCCGGTTTACTTGAAAATATTTTGCTCAAATCGTATCGAAGTTAAATTAAGAAGTTTTAAAGTTAAACAATCGTAAATCGATGATTTTTTTTCCGATAAAATCGAAACATTTGAAAAAGATTTGTTTATAAACATTAAAATAAGTTTATTGTTCTTTCATTTTTTTTTATACAAAAATCCACAACTTTATAATAATAATAATTGTAATAAATAAATAGAAATAAAATTTTTAAAGCATTTGTATTAAAAGTTTTCTTCTTCTTTTTTTTTGAAGCAAATTACAAGAAAAATAGAATAAATATAGTGATTCAAATTTACAGGTGATGTTGAATGGTTGCTGTATGTTTGAAATTACGTTCTCTTAAAAAATCTTCAGGTTCTATTTGAAACACTTGAACAATATTTACTTTTTTTAGCTAAGAAACAAGAGATGTGAAGAGAAAAATGATCCCAAACTAAGCAAACATCAACGTTTTAGCGTCATGACGGTTTTAGCTGAAGTTTTGGGAAGAGTTTTCCGGGCCATCGTTTTGAGGCCGTAGCTCATTCCGTTCACCATTGAGTTGAATCAGAAAGTTTTCCGTGTCATCCTCGCTGTTGACCATCTCGTATTGATCTTTGGGATCGAATCGAATGTTCGATGGTAAAGTTTTTCCCATTTCTTGTTGTTCCCGAAACTTTTCGATTAGGTTGATGATGCGTTGAGGGAATTTTCCCGTTCTCTGGTGCCATTCAATTTCATCCGGTGTCAAGCGGTCAAGTGTGGTTTGTTTATTTTGTTGTTGATCATTGTTATTCTCTTCTTCATCATCGCCGTCCACTGTTTCGGTGATTCGAAGCCTGAATGCTCTCTCCACAGGATCCACCACCGTTGTTGTCGCTGATATTGAATCTGTTTTAGGATCAATTAACGAAGCTGATGATATCGTTCCAAAAATCAATGACAATACCACCATTATAATGAAAAATATTTTTAAATGGTTGAGATGGCCAAAACAGTTTATATACGAGATCATTGTTTCCAAAAACTTTGAAATGACTTTGAATGCAGCAAACAGATTTTTTTCTCAAAAAAATTCAAATAAAATCCGAAAAACAACGATTCAATTATATTATCGAATTGAATCCAAGATAATCCAACTAGTGGAATCAACCAAAAAAAACTTCGGATCTTTTTCAGGACAAACAGTTGATTTAGTTTTTTTTCATTGGTGTTCTCTCGTGGTGTTTGCTATGAAAAATACGTTCCAAACGGTTCGGGAACGTTACTATTTATTGAGGAGAAAAATCAACAAACAACAACAACAAGAAAGAAACCTACTGAAACGGATCAAGACTTTTTTGGAAAATTGTTTTTTTTTTTTTTTTTTGCCAGCACACACACACCAAGAGACCAAGAGACACGCATTGATTTTATATTGACACCAAATCGGCAATGCTGCTGTTTCTCTATGTTTTTCTATTCAAAAGTGTGATGTTCATTAAACAACAGCCAGAAAAAAAAGTGTGACAATGACGATCACAAACAAACGACAAACAATCAAACAGTGGAAAAACAAAACAACCAGAACAAACGTCAAACAGAAAAGGCTGTGGAAAAACAAACAAATAATCTGACATTTAAAACAATATTTTCACATCTTCCTATTGATTTCTATCAGTTTTTTTTTTGTCTTCTCTGTTTTGCTATGGAAAAATCAATAGAACCAAATGGAAAAAAGAATGAAAATTTTTAAAATACATTGAAACAGAGAAAGGAACACCGCTATCGATATAAAGCGGAAAAAAAATCGTCGTCAAATAAAGCCGTCTTTGTTGTTGTTGTCTAAGTAATCTGTCATTTCGGAATAACAAGAATTCTATTCAAAAAAAAAAAGTTGAAACAAAATTTTCTTCTTTTTTTTCTCGTCTAGCCGTTTTTTTTTGATAAAATTTCCTTGATTCAAACACGATTCAAACAGAAACTAGTAACGGGAGAGAATGATCAGAGAATCCTTTTGTATTTTTCAGAATCGAAACTATTGAAATGTAAATTTCTTTATGGGAAAACCTGTTCCTGTTGTTAGAAACTCTGGACTTTGGTTTGAAGCCAATTGAGCTTTGCAAAACTCTATAGATTGAGATGTTCTCTGGTCATTTCTTCAGTTAATTTAAACGATATTTCAGTATATCGATTGGTCAGAAAACAGAGAAAAAAAAATCGAATATAATTCGATGATGAAATAATTGATTTTTGAATTGATTAATCCTCCTCCCTGAAAAAAAAAACAATTACATCGAAATTCTTGATTATTTAATTTTGTAATTACACTCAATACGAAAGAAAAGCAATTATTCAATTAATGTTTTTAATCGATTCCGAATGATTGTATTAAAATATATTGTTGAAAAAATTGGTCACATATCGTTTTAATCTAATAATAATAATTTTAGGTTCGATTTCCTATAGGCAAAAAAAATCGAAAATCATTTTTATAATCGAACACCACTCGAATTCAATTAGAAATATTCGAACCGTGTCGATTCTGGGCAGCGCGATCCAAATATTATTAATTCAAAAGAAAAAAAAACTTGAATTTTCTTTTTTTTGGAATTTTTTTCTTGAAATTCCCTCAAGATAATAATTTTTAAATGTTCCAAATAAAACAATTTTTTTTTTTTAAAAAAAAAGCTTGTAAACTTGTAAATTTTCTCTTTGAACAGCATCAATAATGGTTTGAGCTTCAATAACAACGACAAAATTGTTTTTTTTTTCTCCATAATATAAACCGGATTCTTTTAGTATTTATTATCTTTTTGGACAGAAAGAAATTGATAATGAAATGTTTCCATTCCGGTTGAATTTGTTTGAAAACTTTGTTTGAAACGACATTTCTTTTGGTTTTTGTTGTTGTAGTGGTAGGCCTTTCTGCCAAACACACAATCAATTTAAATACAATGAAACTTTTTTCTTTTCTTTTTTTTGGTGTCGTTTCTCTTTGATGTTTGTTTGTTTGTTTTTTTTTTTTTTTTTGAATACAAAACAAACAAATATCCCGCGTAGTAACAAATTTCAAAGTATAGTATAGACCAGCACCAACAAGCCTAAAAAATTTCATTCACAATGGAATTGAAGAAGACAACAACGACGACCAAGAAGAAGAAGAGCCAAAACCAAACAATCTTCAATTGGTACAAACATGAAAGAAATTAAATTTGTTCAAATCCTTTTTGGAGAACAACAAAAATGGTTCCAATGGAAATGGGAGATAGAAATAGGAATGGACGAGTAAATAAAACAATAATTACGTCATTAAAGTTTTATTTGGTAATTTGTCCATTTTGAATTTGTATTTGTTTGATTCTTAATCTTTTTATAATTACAAAAAACTACCGATACAAACTCTAGAGAAATGAAACGAAATGTATTCAGCATTGTCATGAATTTACTGTCCAAAAAATTCAAAGTTAAATTTTGTTTGTTTTTTTTTTTATAATACTGGAAAAGTTGGTTAATTTATTTTTTTTTTTCCGAAGAATTTTCTTCTTTGAACAGATGTTTTTCCTGAAGGATTTTCTAACAGAATCATTCTTTAATTTAATTTACAGATAAAGTTAATTTAAAAATAATTTTCTCAAGGTTTCTGATGGTTGGTTGGTTGGTTGGTGTTCGCAATCAAAATTGATTTGAAATAATTTTCTTCAATTTTTTTTTGTGGAACGCTGCTTTTGGAACACTGGCTCAATGAAAAATTTCCACTTCAAATTTTTTAGTTGTTTGTTATTGGAAGTATTTGGAGTTTTTTTTTCAAGCTAGTAACATCGCAACATATCCGGACACTTTCCGGCTTTATTTACTTGCCAATTGATTTTTGATTCAAAATTCAATTAAACTTGGATTGTTTCTTTTTGATTTGAAAACCAAACATTGGTTCCGAAGATAAAAATTTCAAAAAAAAAAAAAAATTTAATTTTAAAAATTGTTCCAGTTTCAGGAACACGAACACCATTTCCTGAACGTCTAAACTTTAATGTTGTAATAAGCAGAATTCTGATCAAATTTTTTGCCAAATTAGTTTAGCTAGAAGATGGAGAAAGGTAAAGAATAGAATCATCAAACTGAACCAAATTTAAAAGTTCCAATGGTGTTCCAGAAACAAACACGAAGAGAACAATTCTGACTGACCAAGAAGATACCGACGTAGAATTTCTATGATTCGTCATGAATAATAAATTCTGATAATTTCAATAAAACTAAAAATTTTTTAACGAAATGACCTGAGCCCAACAAAATTCCACTCGGCTACTCGATGGTCGGAAAAGATACAATGTGTGAAGGATTTTTATTAATAAATTCATTCTCTCATTGAAACAACAATGCAAGAACTTGAATTATTTATTCTAGGGCCCTAGAATCTGAGAATATTTAAAGCAAATTCAATCTACTTGTTAGTACGACCTAATGTTTTTTAAGAAACGTACCAATATTTGAAGTAGCAATTTTCAATGCTCTCCATCAATTTCGAAGTTTCCATCAGCTTGAGAGAAATAGGCTCTGCTGGAACATTTAGATTCTGAAGCCTGGATTCTTCTTCAGATTAATCTATTGATGCTATTATTTTATTTTTGGTTGTGTTTGTGTTATATCTCTCTTTCTCTCTCTCTTTAGGTTATTGAAACATTTTGATGTACATTTGAACACAGGCATAGAGTATAGTTTGGAAAACAATTGAGGATTATCTGAAACAGATGGCGTATCATGAATTATTCAAAAACTTCAATGAATGTTTCTCTTGTTGTAGTTCCAAGCCGCAGTTAGTTAAAAACTGATTCTTCCAGAATGTTTACTTAATAAACTGATCATAAATTCATCATCAGTTGGAACAAAAACAAACTCTACTCAATCAATGAACTCGGAGATAAAACTAGCGAGAAACAAGCTCAAAAAAACTAAACTATCAAATAATCAAATAACAAGCTCTCAAAGTTTTCTAATTTTGGATCAAAGCGAATTCTTCCTTCCGAATATTTGATGAAACACACAGTTTTAGGAGATAAGAAACTAAATTAAATCTGATTCAACATGGAACGATGTTCCAAAATCTTTTTGATTTAAAAAATCTTGTTAGTGGTTTTTTTTTTGAAAGTAAATCTAGTTATTTCTTGTTATTATTTTTTTTGGAAAAAAATTAAATTTACAAATAGTTTTCAATAATCGAGTTTAAAAACCTTGTACCAGAGAGAGCCTTCATCCCTACCTAACCTATCTACCTCGGTTTAGGCTTGCATCTCCCAAAGATTTTCATTCGGTCTTGAGAGCTGCTGTTCTATTCTTACCGATCTTTTTAAGAATTTTTCTCAAACCAATGTTGGTTTTTTTCTCTGTGCCAGCTGACGGCAATTGACAAGAAGTAGAAAAAACTGTTTACAGGATGGTGTTTTTTCTTTTTTTTTTGGATTCTGAAAACCTAAGATTTTCAAACGAAATGTTTATGGATAGGCAAACAACTTTCTTTTTTCTTAGCGAAAAGTTTTTTTTTGATGATGATGAAGTGATGTTTTGCTTTTAGTTCCATTCATCTGAAAGGCAAACACACACACACACACACACACACACTGAAAGCGTCCATGAATTAACAATACCTTGGAAATGGAGATTTTCTTTCTGGATTTCTGTTGTTCCTATTCAATTGGTTTTGTGTTATATTTCTGCTCTGTTTCTAGCTCTTCTTTCGAATCAAATTTCGGGTAATTTTGTTTTCTTGGCTTGGTTTCAAGAAAAAAAAAAGTAAACCAAATTTCCAGGTTTTTGTTTCTCTCTTTGAGTTTGAAAAATTATAGAAATAATTATTTTTGAACAACCTGGTAAGTTCCTCTGTTCTCTTCCTCAGATTTTGAAGACTGAAAATATTTATTGCAGTATTGTGGCGAACAAAAAAAGCTTTCATCCTAAGAAATTGTTTAATTTGTTTATCTTACCGATTCTCGAATTTTCGTTTAAAAAAACTTTTCAAAGCGAAATCGATTGTTTTTTTCTAAAATTTATATTCAGGCTTGAATCGAATGTCAAGCCATTATTATATTTTGCCCGTTTGTTTACAATTTCGAAGCACTCAACTCGGTCGGAAAGTTTTTGAATTTCAATGCATTTTGATGCATTGAAAACATGAATTCATGGATTCTCAAAGCATACGCCATTTTGGGGCGGCTCAAGTTTTAGCAGTAATAATAATTCAGTTTGTTTGCTACAGTTGAACACACTGCCAACAAAAAATAAAAGCTTGTTAACAAATTGGTTCAAATTTTTTTTTTTTTTGGTGGCGCAAAATTAATAAAGTTTCAGCATCTTATAAGATCGATCTTTTCCATTAGCTTCTTGCTTTTTTCATGCAGGTGACATTTTCAAGGTGTCGTGAAGATTTCTTTTTTTTCAAAAGTTTACGGCTATTTGCTGGAAATGTCAATGCTTTTTTTGATTGAGCCGTCAATTTAAGATTTCTCATCCTCAATTACCAATCATCACTTAACTTTTATTCCATTGAACCGTGCAAGTTGAGAACGGAAAAAAAACTTTGTTATTGTCAAACACCTCAACTTAGAATTAACTTTCTTAAATAGAATTAACAAACTAATTGATTTGATTGATAGATTTTTGATCACCTTGTTTGAAGAATTTGAAGCCATGAAACCAGTGATGTGATAAGATCAAAGTTTTAAACTTTTGAACTTTTGCAAGCAAAATTTTTCCTTTGGTTACATTAAATTGAATTAGCATCGTTTAATTCAAGCTTTAGAAGAGAAGAACCCACAAGAGATGTGATTCTTGATATTTTACAATCATCTAGCACAGATCAATTAATGTTATCAATATTTCAAACAATATTCTCTCCAAAGCGATCAATCAAATTATTTTGAGTCTCTCTTTTTGGATCTTGAGCTCTTGGAACTCTTGGAACTGTCCAGAAATAATTAGACGTTCAAATTGCTTTAATTAATAATTATTTTTGTTAACATTTGATATTTCTAAAAAATTTTTCTCTCTCAACTTCAATAGCTGATTAACAATCACAAAGAGCAGAGACACGTCTCTAGGATTTGGTGTTGTTTGACCAACAACTGGACAAAACTAGATCATAATACTAGTATATAAAAAAAAACAATAAAAATCAAACTGCTCATTAAGTGTTTTTTGGTTTTCTTGTTGCTTTGATTTCAGCTTGACCACTGAAAGCAGTGATCAAATAATGACAATTAATGTTCTTGCTTGCTGTCTCGATGATGTCAAAAAAATGGAAGACATTACATTTTCGTTTGTTTGTTTTTTTTTCAAGCAAAAGTTTATTAATTTTGAAGCCCTCATTATATTGTTTCAAATGGAACATCCAAAAATGTTAACAAAAACAACAAAGTTTAAATAAATTTTAATTGACATTCTTCCAAAATGATTTTTATTTATTTATTTTTTTTATTTGAAAGAAATGCTCGAAATTTGTTCAGCAATTATTATTATTTTTTTTTCAGTTAATAAAAATCTTTAATGAGACGCCAAACAACCTGGTCTAGTTTGGATCCAAGGTTTTTGGTTCAGAAAAATTTCACAGCAAGATGATTTTGGTGACTGGCTAGTGTTGGTGTTTGTTCTAATAAATGCAGGTAGCCCTAGAAAGTGCATATAAATCTAGGAATTTGGAGTAAAAGTTTTCTCATGTTCTTTCAGATTTTCAATGTAGTCTAAGGTTTTTTGTTTTGTCGCGTACCTTTTCGGGTCTGTAAAGTTGAATGCTTTTAGGCTTTAATTTAGTGTAATTTTTTTTTTGTTGAAAAAAATGCAAGTTGTGCAGGTAAATCTAGTTCTATAAGTTTTATTTGGACAGGTTGTTGTTGTTCGATGAAACGACTGACTGTATAATTATTGAGATTTTTCCTTCTAATGTTGTTTTCATTTTAATAGAAGCTTCTGATACTGGAAGTATCTTTTATTAAAGAATATCTTTTTGAAGAGTTCTATTAGTTTGTTCGAGAAACAATTTTCGGAATCACAAGCAATTAATTCAAAAAGCTTCACCTTGTTGTTTTGATGGGTTTTTTTTAGCGAATTTTCAAAAAGCATTCGGTTTTTGTCGAGTGTAATTTACCTGTACTTCTGGTTGGTTCAAATTCTAATTAGAATTCCGTTTTGTTGCTGTTTTATTTCCTCTCATCTGCATCAACCTTCTTCAAATATTATCAATGAATCAGGTTTCAGCTTTCCATGGTTTCAGGCTAGATGAAACTTTTGATGATGAATAGCTCAATGCTGACGATTGATGTTTGTTGAAAAAATTGTTGAATCTGAAATGTAAAAACAATTTTTCTTCTTGCTGAGTCTCTTTAGAAGAGAAAAAGGCTCTGAGACTAGGTCTCGGGCTAGGCTCTCAAGTTTCCAAATAGTAAAAAACCAAGGAAAACACTCAACATCAGCTCGAAATATAAAAACAAAATAACGGTTGAAAAATAAATATTGGGAGCTTGTCGAACCACGCAAAATCCAACACATCATGAAGCGGTGGGCACGCCATGACACACACACATCAAGATTCTCGATTATTATTATTATTTTAACTTTGAATTCGAATCTGAATCTTGTTAAGACTCGCTAAGACTTGCTTCCTAAACCAAACTAGTTGCTGAGTGGAACTCGACCAGACCATATTTCATTAATTTCAGTTAATTTTTGTTGTTGTTGTTCGAATATTTTCACCGTGTGGTGTGCTCTGTTTAAGAGTTATTTTTTCTGTTTGTTTTATTCGATTATTTCAATGCTTCAAACTTTGTGAACATGGATTCGTTGAAAGTTGATAGTTAAAAACTAGGAAGAAATTTTTTTTTGAGGAAAACAAACCCAGTTCAGTGGAAATTTTCTCCGGTTTCTCCGGTGTTGTTTAACACAGTGTAGAGTTTTTTTTTTGGCTTTCAGCTCAAAGTATTCTGATCCAATATTTAAATTTTTCTATGGTATCTTTCTGTTGTTTTTCATTACAATCAAACCTCATCAAGGGTTTGTCATCATCAATATAAAAAAACTTGAAACCCAAAAAACAAAGTGGATTAATTAAATTTCATCGTGTTTTTTTCGAAAATTTCTCGAAACTCTTCGAAAAAAAAAACTATTCGTTTGATTTCAACGTTGTTTTCAAAAAAAAGGGGTATGTATTAGTAGCATAAAATTTTTATAAAACTAAAAACTAGGAAAACATTTCTTGTCAATGAAAAAATAAAATATTTATTAAAAAAATCATTTTTTCCATCTTTGTCTTCAATAATAAGTATTAGTTGACTTATTTTAACAAGAACAAGACTTTCTTTCTTTCTTTTTTGGTACGAAAACCACTTGGGGATGAAGCTCTTTAATGCCAGTCTCTCAATTGACTAAACAACTAGAGAGGCATTTTTCTTTCTACTTTATTGAGTATCCATTCGTTTGGTTCGAAACTTTCCCTAGGTTCTTTTTTGGAGTTTTTGTTCTAAAAAAGACAGAAAAAAAAGCTTTCAAAGAAAAATGATTTCTTGAAAAAATATTTATTTATTTATTTTTTTTTTTTGTTCTTTTTTCTTCCAGCTCTTAATGAGAGCTTGAAATTTTTTGAAGTCAGAACAACAAACATTCTGGAGAAGTCTTGAAACAACAACAAGAAGAAAATCCATTCGGTTCAAGGATTCAGTTTGTGTGTGTTTCAGGAATTATTTCTATAAAAAAAAAATTAATAAAACAAGAGAATCCATAATCATCATCAATAAAATTGATTTTAAATAACAAACAAAACTTGACATCACAATTATGCCGAATAATGAGAGCTGATCCAAGAAAAAGGAACCAGATTCTTCTTTGATTAATAAAGAGAGAAAAAAAACACAATTACAAGAAAAATCACTACCAAACCCAAAATCAGAGACAAATTAACACCCAGACCCATCAAGCCCATCTAGGTCCTAGAAGTTTTCGTTTTGAGAAATTTATCAAGATTATATTAGCATTAATCTTAAGTGATCGAACCTGATGATAAGGGAAAACCATTAAAAAAAAAAAAATCGAAAAAGCTTGAAAAATATTTTTCTAGTTTTCCAAAACTTGACCATTTTGAAGCGTTTCGAGCATTGTCAGCAGCTTCATCATTACAGTAATGGATTTCGAATGTTTTTCTGAGAGAGAGAGAGAGAGTTGTCAGAAACCAGCTCAGTTATTATTGATTATCATTTCCTTAATGAAAGTTATTAAGTAATTAAAAAGAGTAGAAAATTTATAATTCCAATGTAATTAATTTTTAGATTTTTCTTTTTTTCTTCAGTTTGTAATAAATTTTCTATTTATAAAAAAAAATTAAATAATAGTTTCATTTAAAATCTATTAATCGAGAGTTACTGAGACTGGAACTGGAACGGAAAGTGCGAGTAAAATGAAGTTCTAATTAATTCCAATTGTCATCATAATTTAATAAAATAATTTATTTTGAAAAAACGAAAAAAATATTTTAAACATTTTGTTCCAACTAGAGAGAGAGAGAGAGATGGGAAACTTTGATGTTTTGAAACATTTGTTCCATTTTGATGAGTTTTTTTTCTCATTTAATTCAAAAAATTTTTTTTTAATCTGCTGACAATTTTTTTTCGCTTTAATTTCATGTTAAATATGTTTTTTTTTTATTTGATATGTAAAAGATGATGTGATTCCATGATAATGAAAACTTTTTTTTTGACACTAAAGTTGTTTAGATTTTCCTAATTTGAATTGTAATAAAACTCACAAGTGTTGTTTGTATTTGGAAAGAATGTTTCCAAATCGTTGAATAACCAATTTTTTCTCCTCGAAAAGATTAATTAAACTGCTTTTAAGTAAATTTTCTGTAACTTTTTTCTTTCTTTTTTTTATAAATTAATTAATTTTTTTTCGTTTCTGTTTTAAAATAAACACTACTGGTAGTAGTGTTAAGAAAGAGAGAGAGAGAGAGAGAGTTTGATTCTTGTTATTCTATTTTATGATCAACTTAACTAACAATTACAAGCAACAACAACAATAGCAATTCTAACGAGAAGGAAAAACTGGTTGTTAAACAGCTTTCTCTTGCTTCCCAAAATCAAGAAAATTTTTTGGAACCAAATAGAAGAGAATATTCTCTTGTAATGATGTATTTTGCCTATTATCGTTGTTGTTATTGTTATTCAAAAATCATCGTGATAATACCAGAGAAGAAAAAAAAAACATAGAAATTCAGTTGAAGGAACCTTACGACTCAAGGAATCCCGAAACAAGTTTATTTGTAATGATGTAAATTGAATAAATGTTTTTTTTTTTTTTGTTGGTTGGTTCGTTCATTTCTACGAATCTAACAACCAGGGGACACAACAAAAACAACCAAAAAAAAAAAAAAACAGTCAAGCGTATTTTAAATGTTCAAAAAACATAAAACCAAACGAAAAAAAAAATATATATAAAATAAGCTATTAAAGTACCATTATATTTTATCTTGAAAATCGTTTTCTTTGCTCTGCTCGGCTTTGCTTTTTCCATAAACGAAAAATATTAAAAAAATAAAATAATTGCTTTGTTAGAGAGAATATAATTTATATGTTTTTTTCTGGTTGGTTCTGATTTCTCGGTTTCCAATTGTCAATTTTTTTTCTGGTTGTTCTCTGTGGTATCCGCAAAAAAAAAAACATGAAATAAGAACAACATGAATAGAAATTCAGCAAAATTTCAATTCAATTTAAACTTATTACATCTTGAATTCAAAGTTTTTTGAATGATAAAGCTACCTTATGATTATTTTATGAGCAATGAATTTATTTGAATTCTATTTGAAAGTTTTTTTTTTATATAAATTATTTAATATTGTTTATTAAATGGAAATTAATTTCGAATAGAGGATGGTTGAAATTGGTTTGTTTTCATGATGCGTTTGAATAGAAAACCCGCTGTATTCTGTCGCAATAGATTTTTTTTGAAAACGGATTCAAAATCAATTGATTTTAAATTCATTGAAAAATTTTTCTTATCAGAGAAAAAATAGACAAAATTGTTTTTCAAAAAAAAATCCAATCTTCGCATACACCTCGCTTCTTTCCATTCTGATGTTTGATGAATGGAACATTATTGGCTATTCTCAACGAGAATATCTTTAGAAATTTAAAACCAAGGAAAAATCGATAATTTAAAACAAAAAATTTAGTTAAAAATCGATCCTTGTTCTTGAGAACAACAAGCCAAAGTTTTTTTTTTTTTTTTGGAAGAAAATTTTCAAAAACTAATGTACACAGTGTGTTTGTTTAGATTTCTTTCATTCACTTTTTTGCTCAAAAAAAAACCAACCATCTTATTATTCTCTTCACTAACCTTTGATATTTTTTTCTCTGTGACTATTGAAATTCTTGAAAAAACTTAAAACAAGCTAGCAAAAAAAAACTGTTTGACAGAATATTCAAATGTTTTATTTGAAGAATTTTTTCTTTGAATGAATTTTATTTCTATTCAGTTAGCGTTGGTTTTCAAAAAAAAGAATTTATGTCATTCACAGAGTCATTAATTTCACAGAATTTACTAAGAAACAAAAAAACAATGCAATGCAAAGCAAAAATCGAGAAAAGATGAACGGTAATTTTTTTTAATTTGCTTGCTTGACATCCAAAATGAGAAGAAATAAATATTTTTCAAAAAAAAAACCCACTCTATTGACTTCAAGTCATTCAATTTCAAAGATTAAAAAAATTTTTCTATTCATTTGAAAACTAAATCAACAACCGAAAAATTAATTGGGCAGTTGTTTTATTATGTCAAAACGTTTTATGAAATTCAAACGCTATAAAAAAAAAAGTGAAACGTTGACAACCAGAAGAAGCTTAGTTTCAAAATTTCAGAAGGCTTCAAGTTTCATTCTATTCAGATTTTTCTGAATGAACGCATTCACGAAGTACAAAATTATGAAAAAAAATCCTCAACCAAGACAAATTTTCTTGTCGATTTGGTTTTCATACTGAAATTATATTTGAAGAATTGCTTCTCAAAACTTAAATGGCATGTAAACGACGGAGATTTTTTTTTTTATATTTGAATTTCATCACAAAAAGATTCTAAATTTGAAACAACTTTTGTCGGGACTGCTACTTTCTATTGACAGAATCAAATTTAAGAAATATAATTTCCTAGTCTAAACAATCAATTACTAGCAATCAGATAACTCTTCTTAAAAATAACAAAAAAAAAATGTGCCATAAAACTTGAATGGAAAGCTTTTGGATGAAGAAACAAAATTCTCAAACGACTTTAAAATATTTTTCAAATTTTTTTTTGTTGAAAGCATCATGTTTTGAAACATTCATGGTCTCAGTTAAATATATCTTGGATAATGATTTAAGATTTTCTTGAAAACTATAACGAAAATTACGAAATTTAAAAGAAAAATTCTGGTTGAATTAAACAACTGTATCAAGCAACTGGAGCAAACTTTTCAAACTCGAAATTTTTTAAATGCTCTAAATTTTTTCTGAAAGTTTGTTTGGAACAGTTTATTTCGTGAAATTTTATTTGTTTTAGTTTTTTTTTTCATTTAATGTTTTGAAATTTGAATTTCTCAACTAATAAATCTTTGGTTTATGTTTATGAATGAAATTTAATTTATTCAAAAATTTTTTCACTCTTTCAGAAAGTTGTTGATATTTGAACAAAGTGAGTGGTTATGAATTTTCATGTCAAAATTCATTTGATAAGAAAAATGAGAAAAATTTATTTATTAAAAATAAAAATCAACAAAAATTCCAATGAATTTTTTTTTTCTTGATATTTGCTCAGAGAATTTAAATAATTTTCTAGAAAGAAAAAAAAAATTCAAAGAAATTTTAATAGAAAAAAAGTTTCTAAAAATAAATTTCTGAAAACCTTTTTAAAATTGAGTCATTTGGAACGTTTATAAAACAAGGTAAACCTCGACTAATGAATTGAATATTTTGCATCGAGAATTCTGGAATTTCTTTCTCTGGAATTCATTCATGATGGTAGAACAATCAATTTGTTCGAAAGCATAGATTAGATCATGCTTGGCTTTCTCGATTTTCAGTTGAATTTTTTTTTCAATAAAACAATTTATCAATTTTCTTGTTGTTGTTGTTCAAAGACTTTTTTGCCTTTCTTGTTCGTTTTCTTCAAAACCAAGCCAATTTATTTGAAAAATGTCTGGGAAAACTTTGTTATACGATATTTATCAAAGTCTAAATAATGTTCCGATAAATTGAAACCAAAAAGAAAAAGGAAAAAAATCCTAAAATGGTTTCAAATGGGCTTCTATTATAATTATTTTGTTTTTTATTTTAGAAAAAATTTTTGTATTTTGAAAAAATTACAAAAATAGTTTGAAACAAGCGAAACTCGTTTTTTTTCGGTCCAAAAAAAAACCAATATAAATGTATCGATCTCCTTCTCTTCCCCCTTCCCCCAATCGATATCGAAAAAGAAAAATTCAAATTTTAAGTTTCACGACGTTTTGATTGGATTTTTTTTTTTTTTGTTCGTATCTCGAGTCCAGACAGACAGATCACACGCACAACACACTTTTTTTTTTTGGTTCAATTGATTGAATTTTTTTTGAATAAACCAAAAACTATGGGAATTTTTATTATCGGATAATCATTGGTTAGCAAAATTTCACAGAAAAGCAAATAAATTAATTTTTTTAAAATTCGAATTTTCGAACTATTTTTGCGTATTCTTGGGTAGACTGTAGATTAAATGCCTAAAAGAAAAACAAAAAAAGAATAATCTGAGCGTTCTAGCTAAAGTCAATCCTCTATTACTTTGATACATGAAATCATAGTTTATCGATAGATCTATCGAGAATTTCTCGTAAGCTTAACTGGGCTTTGTGCAGCATATCCTTCAGGTCACCGTCTAGAGCAAGCGATGTAATGCTGAGCCAGTTCTTTTGAATATTTGTATGCAATCTGTCTAGTCTTGTCCTGTTAGTGGACCAAAGTTTTCAAAATAAGCGCTTTCAATGTAAAAGATTAACGAATTCCAAGATTTTCATGCAGTTCTCACCAAAAGAAGTTCGGGCTTTTCTCAGAAAAATTTAATGTAAAGAAAATTAGTTGTTTAATGTATTAGTTGGCTAGAGAAATAAATGCCAAGAATAAAAAAGATTATGAGAAAAGGAAATGAAATAATGTTTTTGTGTGAGGGGGGTCGATCATAAAGAACATTTCCAGAGGAAACAAATCCCAGTCATAAATGGCATTACAGCCCTTAGTTGATCTTTGATGAGCCATCATATTTTTTTTGTATATAAAAAAATCTCATCAAAACGCAAAAATCGAATCAAGTTTTTTTTTCTGGCATCAATTCAAAGGTTGATTGATTTTTATTTCATTTAAATCCCATTATCAAATTACTTAAATTTTTATACTCGAAATATTTAATTAATTTTTTAAAACCATCTTTCTTTTCAAATTGATACTTTGAATCATAAATTGGTTAGCTGAAAGTATTCAAAAAAAAAAAAAATGTGGTTAGTTCACTAGATGGATATGATGAAAAAATTACAATTTAAAGAAGGAATAACAGATACAGTTTGGACAGGTCTCTTGCAGAAGAACCTATATCGACTGATGAACTTGATAATCTTGAAGAAGATGAAGAATCTATCTACAGATGAAGCAGAGGATCTTGGAGATATGATTAGTCATCTCAGATTTTGTACCAAGCCGGTTTTCAGAAGATTTGTAAAATTTGACAATCAAATTTTTAACTTTGGTCAAGTACAGAAACTTTTAAATGATGCATTTCAATTAATTAAACCAAATCCAAGTAAGGCAAATTTTTTTTTATTTGATTTACTTGAAGAAGAATCAGAATTAATCAATGATAAAGTTGAAGAAACTAATATGAAAATAGAAATCGTCGAGGACTGATTTCTAGCGCGGCTACCATTCATTTCAGACACAAAGCCGAATAATAACTTTGAAACGGCTTTAAGATTAATAAAATAGTCTGTCAAAAGGCTGTCGGCGTTTTTTGAATGAATATCAAGAAGAGTTGTTGAATTTTATTAAAAAGGGTTATGCTGTTGAAACCAACAACGTAACGGGCTTCTTTCTTCCTCAGTTTGAACAGTTTGCGTTTGAACTCGCCAAATTTTCTATTATTTTCCTTAAAAAACTTTGAAAAATAACAAGCTTTGGTTTTCTCTGGCATTTGAAAAAATGCCAAATAAAAGATAAATAAATTTTTATAAAAGAATTTTTGAATAAATAAATTGAAATTAATTTTTCATCGATTTTTCTATTGATAAAACATTTTTAGAAAAAAAAATTTAAAAAAAAAAATACTCAAAAAAATCGGGTTTATTTGTTTTTTTTTTTGGATTTTTTCAAGTTTTCTAATTATTCAATTTAATTTAAAAAACCGATGAAAACTTTAATCAACAGACAAACAACCAAAAAAAAAACCTTTGTAATGGAATAAATTAAAATTTTGAAAAAAAAACTCAATTTAAATTCATGATAAACAGAAAAAAACGGGTCTGACAGGTTTTTGTTTCCCTTCTAGTTTCGTTGGTCTGAGAGAATGAAAAAGCTGTTTTTTTTTCTCTAAAATTTCAAAGTTAATCCGATTTTCATAGCTTACAATCGTTAATTTACATATTTGAGCAGAAGATTTAAAACAAAACAAAACAAAAAAAAAACTCCAAACAGCCTTTATGACATTTATTTTGAAATTTTTTTCAATTTACAAAATTATTAAAAAAATTTTCTTATTTTATTGCCATTCATCCATCAGTCAAGCAATGGTTTTTCTGATTCATAGTTTTATGAGGAAAAATTTGGAAATTTTAAGTTTGAGACAAACAGAATGTGTCTGTTGTTTTACTGTTGAAAAAACTCCTCAAAATAGATCAAATAGCGAGTGGAGAAACCGATTTAAACCATGAAATTACATAAATGGTTACGTGTTCCACTAACGAATGTTTGCCATAGTCATCTAAAGTGAATTTCAGTTTTTATTTTTTTAAATAAATGGATGATCAAATAGCAGAGAGCTGGCAAAAAAAAAACGAAAAACGAACATTTCAAATTGAACAATAAAAAAAAAGAATAAAATTATGTGGAAGATAACGGCAATTTCTGCTAAATTAGGCCTTATAAAATTATGAATTCTTTTCTACCAGAAAAGATACCGAAAAGGAAAAAAAAACCCATCTTTTCAATTCGAAAAAATGAATTTAGGCTCATCGCTTCTCTCTGTTCATAATAAAAATCGATTGTTTATGAATATATTGATTCAGTTCAATTTAGCCCAAATGAGATTAGTTTTCCTGAAACCCGAAACACACACACACACACACACACTGGATTTGATCAATCAAAACCCATTCAATCTTCTTCATTTCTCGAAAGCTAAGAGAAAAATTCTGAAACACTATTTTGATAATTGAATAGAGAGAAAAAATAACGAAAAGCAAATGAATGAAAGCTTCCATTCTCTTTGGATTGTTTTTCGAGAATTTCTAAATTTCCAGAATTTATTAAGATTCATAAATTCATCTCCAATCTGACTAGGATTCTATGAGAGATTCAAGAGAAAAAAAAGCTCTGTTTGTTCAGTAGGGCTGTCTTCAACCACATTCTTCTCATTTGTTAAATTGAATATAAATGCCAGAAAAAAAACTGAAACAACATACGGATGATGATAATAAAGGTTACAGACCAGAGGAAAAAAACCCAAGTTTAAACGCAGTAGGGTTTCATCACAACCAAACAACAACGGGAAAAAAAACACACGAAACTCCACCAGACATTGTCATAAATCTTTTTCTTAGCTTACCATGTTTTTTTATTCAACGAATTTTTCTTAAACACACAGCATGAACGGCACTGCAGAAGAATAATTACGTATCTTGGTTTGGCGAGAAAACTGAAACAACAACCAAAATCAAAACCAAATTCAATGAATAGAATATGAAAAAATATGAAAACAACTAATAAAGTTGGTTGGTTAGTTGTTGCGGTTAAATCAATCATTCATGAATATTCCGAAGCTTTAGGAAGAAAGTTCTCATTGAAAAAACCAAAAAAGAAAAAAGTTTGCTTTGATTGATTGATGGGCGTTCAAGGAAGATTCGATGAAAGTTTTCTCATTAATCATTGAAAGTTTTATCAATCATCGTTTCTTTAAAACGGCAAATTTTTTTAAAAGTTTTTTAAACAAAAAAAAATAACAGTCTGTTTTTTCCATGAATTGGCTTAAACTTAAATAGAAACATTAAAAAAAACAGTTACAAAATTAAATTAATTCACAGTGATGGAAAGATTTATAGTTAGATTATGGGAACAAACGAAACAAAAAAAAACTACAATGAAACAACAAGAAAAACAACATTCAACGCACATTTTTTCACAAGAGATTTATTCCATTTTTTTTTGGCTGGTTGTTTTTTTAAAGATAGATCTTCATTTAAACAGAATAATTTATTTTTTTAAATTATTTCGAAATTAATAGAAATTTATTATTTCAAACATTTAAAATGCAACCCCTGAGAAAACTGGATGATGCTGAAAAAATATTTTGTTTCTAAAATTAATAGCCAAACGACAAATGCTAGGCCCAACAGTAATGTCATTATTTTATGGTGAAAAACAACAAAACCACAGTTCTCTGAATACGTGAATAAATTTCTCAATCAAGCCTTATGGGATTTTTTTTTTGAAGAATTTTCTTCTATTAAAACTATATTCTTATTATTTCTTAAAAAAAAACATTTTGAACCAATGATTGAAAAATAAATGATCTAACCTATTTCAATTCATTTAATTAAAAGTAAAACGAATCAAATATTAGAATTCTGTTTTTTTAGTATAGAGTGCGAAATATCATAAATGTCTATATTCAAAGTGAAATTCTATGAAAGAAACACAATATGCAAGACAGTTTGATAGAATGATGATGATAAGTCAAGGGAACACTGTTCTCCATTAACTTCTCAAACAACATTTAGTATTCAATGAACAAAGTCTCTCAGAACTTTTTTTTCGGCTAAAATAAAACAAACCAAAGAATTAGACTTTTTGTCTTCTCTATTAGTCTACTCCATTCACTGAGAATATTTTTATTAAGAGAAGAAATTTTGTTTTTATTAGTTCGATATTGTTATTATAACGGGATCATATTTTCTGTTTTCTCTTATTTTCCTCTTCTTTGACAATCTGTTTGTAGTTTGGTAATTTGTTTGTTATGAGTAGAAAAAAAAGTTATTGATGCTAGACTTTTTTGCGAGAAAAAGCTCGATTCTTTCAAGCAGGAAATTTCTTTCTCTTGTTAGTCTGGCTCAGTCCAGAGGATTAATATTCATGTCAAACATTTGATGAGTCGTTTCATCAGTTTACCAACAGAAGAAACTTTTTTCTCTGTTATTATTTACCTTATTTCTATCATTTTGTATTTATTTGTCACACAACAACAGTCGTGGCTATATTTTTCAATGGATTTTTATTGCAGAAAACATAATAAATATACTTATAGTTTGGTTTATTTTAAGATAGTTCTAGCGTTTTTTTTTAATCTTGGCTGTTGAAAAACCATCAATCATTGAACTCAATTTTTATTCTCTTGGTTTCTTTTGAAAATGAATTATAGTTTTTTTTTATAGTAGTTTTTTCATGGTTAAACATTTATCAAAAGTTCAAACAACCAAAAATTGATACAACATTCAATTTCTTCATAGAAAGTCATTACAAGTTTCAGATAATTCTCGGGAATCATTATTGAGGAAGAAAAAAAACAACAATAGATGAATTTGATATGCAAAATAAATGTTCTCAAACTAAAAACTCAAAAACAGAGTGAGTGAAACTCAAACTTTTAATTAAAACATTAAAGCTGTTTAGTTGAATTTCATTGGAAAAATTAAATTAGTAGACTTCATCAATTGATTTTTCTCCTTGAACCAGTGGGATATTGAAATTGAATGGAAAAAAAAACGTAGAAAAAGTTTTTCAATTTTAAAATTTTGATTAATCTCTGTTGAACGGGAGCAGAGAACAACCAAAAGACTTTAATGAACTTGCTTACTGTAGAGATTGAAATATTGAAATTCAATTTCAATAATTCTGATTTTATTCGAGATATAGTTCAATAGAAATTTTATTTTTCTGTTGGAACAAGCTGTTTCTCAAAACCAAAACCCTGTTGAAGAGTTGAGAATAGTTCTGCTGTTGTCAAGTAGAACTATTATTCAATTAAATTAAATTGATGATTATTTTCAAATTTTTTTGCTCATAGAAAAAATAACTTTTAAAAAAACTAATGAGTTTTTGGTTGGAAAAACCAAGTCGGAAAGTACCATTATTTACTATGAATTTTTCACCATAAACAAATAGCTAAAGAATGGTTAACAATTAAAAACTACACTAAGCTGTATTTACTGTTTCCCTTTAAATATGGAAACTGAACAGAATTTGAATAAATAGTATAATAAAAAAAAAATGAATTGTAAAATAGTGTTTCTAATATATTTGATAAATTACAATTTTATTTTCATTTTTTCAAGTTTTGTTTTTCTGGATTCTCTCAATTTATTAGCCTTAATCAAATGTAATAGAAATAATGGAACTTTTTCCGTTTTTTTTTCAGTACAAAGCATCATTATTATTATTTCTCATATAAATATATTTTTCAACAACAGAGAAACCAGAAGAAAGAGCGAGCGAGAGAGAAATACAAAATAACAATTAATAATGGCTTTTAGCATAAACTTCTATGGTAGAAAGAGATGAGAGAGAGAAAAAAAGCCAATTCTAGCGAGTTTTAATTGTGCTGACAGAGTCTTATCTTCTTCTTCTTTTTATTATTATTATTTTCTTTATACGACTATAAATAAATAATCACTGAAAGATTCATTAATTATAATCTTCTATATTTTATTATTTCAACTCGAACTTTCACCACACACACACACATAATGTTTTATGAACGAAAAAAAAAGACCATCCATTCATTTATTCATTTCTTTAAACATTTTTTTCGCTTATATTGGGTTGTTGGGAAGAAAAAAAATAACAATTACCTAAAAAAAAAATATTATCTTCTGAAGAAGTTTTTTTTTTTAATAATCTTGAAATCTATTGGCAAAACTCGGTGATGTTGATTTTTTTTTTCTTTGAATAATCGGATTCTCAAGTGATTGGGAAAAAAAACCTGAACATGTTTCTGACACATCTTGAAAATAATACTTTTTTCTTTAACTTTAGATTCAGATTTATTATTGGTTTTTTTTCCTTCTAAGAAAATTTCAAAGGCAAAACCTTTGCTAAAAATGAATAAGCTCGTTGATTTTTTCTTCTCTCTCTCTCTCTCTCTTCGTTTTTGGAATTAAGAAATTTGCAAATGAAAAGAGAGTGGTTAAACACGGCCCATTTTGAAAGAATTTTTTTTTCTGTTGGTTGGTTTTTTTTTCATCAGTAAATATATTCTGATGGTAAATAAATGATTCTGAAAAAAAAATGAGTTTTTTTTTCAAAGGGGAATCTCTCGCATTAACAGAGTGAGAGAATTTTTTTAATGAGAAAGAAAAACTCAATTTATTGAGAGACCATTTCTTGAATTTAGCATAATAATTATTGTTGGGGAAAAAAAATGAGAAATTTCTCAACGGCTGTTTTATTTTCTGAACACACACACACGCACGAAATACATTGAATTCTCTTTCGAACATTAAAAATTATTAACCGTAGTTTGTTCATGCCGAGAAGGAAAACAAAAAATTCGAACGGTTGTTTGTTTGATTTGAGATTTTTTTGGTTTTAATAAAATCTGAGAAACACAAATCAAACCGGACCCTAAATCGAAGCATTAAAATCTAAAAGGAAAAAAGATTTCTGAAGTGAAAATTACTTTTTTTTTCTCTCTGAAGCAGAGTTTTCATTTGAAAAAAAACCCGAATGATTGTTTCTTAGTTTTTTTTTCACAAAATTTTTGATGAATTATGTTGTCAGCTGTCGTTTTTTTTTTTAAAAACTAAAATTAGTTAAAATTTATTTATTTTTCATTTAATTGAAATGTTTTTTGAAGAAAAACGTTCAGATCAAAATGTTTCAAAATTCGAAAATTCTTGAAAACTTTGGTCTAGTTTTTTTTTGTTAAAAAATAAATCGGAATAAATTTCCAACATTCAAGAGTTATTAAGGAAGAAAAACGTCCTAAACTCGTTTTCCAAGAGGAATCATCCAAAGAATCTGAAAAGTTTAGCTAGCTTAATTTTTTTTGAGAGATTGTGATATTGATTAATTCATCACTTTATAAGAGATGTCATCTTCTCTTAACAGCAAATCTCAATGAATACAATGTGAGACAGAGAAAAATTTTTCGAGCTACTGACTGAAACTACTAAACATCTCGGCTGCCGAGACTTCTTATAAGAAGCAGCCTTTCTCGAATCATTAAAAAAAAATCTTTTTTAAATCTGTTTTCTGTTTGAAAAATTTAAAACTTTAAAGTGACAAGTGAACTGATGTCACAAGCTCAAGCGGCCATAAATTATGATAAACTTAGAGTTAACTTGGAATCTTCAAATGGATGATTCATTTTTCTCTCTCTGTAGCCGTTTGCTGCAAAATCAAACTCGATTTTTAATATTGAAAGTAATGCTTTGATCACCATTTTTTCCCGCCAAAAAACTTATGAGCACAATACGTTGTTGTTTCTTTTTAATATCATGTATTTGTATTCTTGTATTGTCAAATTTGATATCTTAGAAAGTCTAAGAAAACAAAAAATGTCAAAAGAAAAAATTGGACATTCACAGACTGAGTAGGCTGAGTTTTGTTTTCATATTTTTCATTCGTTTCATTTTTTTTTCATTTCATAGTTTTTTTGGCACATTGCAAATGTCATCTTTAAATTTCCCTCCAGTGGTTTTCATTTTTTTTTCCAGATTTCAATTTGAACAGTTCATAAATATTTTATCAAATAAAAAAATCGAGTTTCACTTAAAAAAACGAGAGAAACCTAGAATAATTTTTTTTCGTTATTATTTCATTACAATCCGAATGAAAGAGAGAAAAAAAATTAAATTATTTAAATAACAAAATTCAGAGCTGTATATCTAATCAATTTAAGTTTTGCTGAAACTCCATTTTCAAGAAGATGAAGATGTCTTTGTGTTTTGGTGTTTCCACAAAAAAACTTAATTACATCATTAAAATTATTATTCTATTCGTTTCATTTTGAATTTATTTATTTATTTTTTCAAATTACAACAGAGTAATTTGTTTCTCACTAGAAAAGAAGAAGAATCTCCCAGAATGAATTATGAAATTCGACAACACTACTGCATACGAGAGTGGAAAAGTTTTCTTAAATTTATTTTTCTGTAAACATTTCTTCGATATTATACACTCTAATGGTTTTTCCACTGTATATAAAAATATTTGAAAAAAACTAGAAAAAAAACTAAATCGCTATATAAATAAGCAATTAAATTTGTAATTTAAATTTTTTTTCTCTCTGTTTGTAAATATAAAACACATAAAGTGTTTTTTGCTGGTAGTAAGAGAGAGAGAGAGAGAGATATAATGACTTTTGTTTAAAAGCTGAATGATAATAATTGAGTTTGATAATCAGAGAGATAGAGAGAGAGAGAGCGAGAGCGAGCATTAGAATTTATCAAAGTTTCATTTCATTATGTTTGCTGGGCTCTTTGAAAACATTTCACACTCGATTTAGCAAGAGTTCAAACGTTTTCTGCTCTCTCTCTCTCTCTCTCTCTTCGAAATATATCCCATTCTTCTTTTGTTTCTATGAATTCCAAAATTTTTTTTCTACTGTTTTGAATTTTTTTTCACTTTAAAAAGACTATAAAATTTTTTTAAAAATATTTCTGTTCCTGGAATTACTTTTTTAGGGAAAAAACACTACTACAATGATAAAATTGTAGACGGCTGAAACAACAATAACAAAAACAGAAAGCTTTCATTGTGGATATTTCCGGATTTTACCGATTCATTTCAGAAAATATCGACTGAAAAAATGACGATTTTAGAAATTTTTGATAGAAAATATGTCAAAAATCTGTTAACAATTTCGTACAACTAAATAGAAAATATCAACGTTTATCGTTTAGATTAATCAAAGAGAGAGAGAGAGTACGAAATGAAGATTTTTGAACTTGATTGTCTCTCCGCCAGGCAATAAAACATTTTTTTTTTGAAAAAAAAACGAATTTACAGAATTTACCACTCTACAGGAATGTATCAAAAAATGAAGAAAAGAATTATTTCAAATTTTTTACTATTATTTTCTCGAGAGAAAAAAATATCTAATCTAGTTACATAAATAATTCATTTTTTGTAACAGAATTTTTTTAAAGTTTTATCCTTTGATAAAAATAAAAAAAACAGAGTTTTATGGGAAAAAAAATAACAAATTGATTCAACTTTGGATAAAAAGAATAAAATTTTCAAACAACCAGGCTTAAGTAACTTAAAAAATTTTATTGTGAAAATTTTTTGAACAGAAAGAGAGATAGAAAAACAAACAGAAAAACCTCAATTTCAGTGAAGAAAAAGGTCTTTTGTATATTGGAAAAATCGAAAAAAAAGGAACAAAGCTTTTGATTCTCTTGAACGTTCGGCTTCACTGCAATATTTATATCGATTTAAATTCTAAGATTTTTTTTTTGTTGTTGAAATTTTTTGGTTCAGAAAAACTTCTCACGCTTTTTCAAACTATTGATGACTTTCATTGAAAGCCATTCATGAGCTAACCATTGCTGAGTGTTGGCTACTCAACGGTTACTAAACGATCAAGTGAGGAGAGAATACGTTTTGATGACCATTCGAATAGTTGATGATAGGAGAAAACAATTGAAAAACTTTTTTCTAAATTTTTCTCTTTAAAAAGTATTTAATGGAAGAAATCTTATAATAGCCTCTTAAAACTTTTGTCATTTAATTTTTTTTCTCAGATTAAGCCCGAAAAAAAGGAGCAGATGTCACATTGTTTTCACATCTTTCTTCTCATTGACTATCCTATTCACACTAATCAAAAAACAATGAAAATTTTTAGTATTTTTTTGAAAAAAAAAAAAATCCTCATTAGAAAAAAAACATAAATTTGATTCATTTCTTTAATATGAAAAAAAAAATTCTGATTTTGGGAAAATGGAACAACAACAAACCAAAAGCATTCTGATTCGGTATTTTATATGAACTTTTTTTTGCTCTGAGTACATTCTCTTGGTTATTATTTTTTTTTTTTTGCTTGAAAAATAATAAATGATTTTTCAAAATTTATTAAAAATTGAAATTTTCGAACAATTTTTTTTTTATTAATAAAATTGATTTATGGAATTTTTTAAATTGAAAAAAAAACTTGAAACTTTGAAGTGAACAACGAATGGCGTTTTTTTTCTCAATGAAAGAAAAATTGCTTTCACTTTTGATAAGAAATCTTTTGACAAAGATTCTATTGGATCTTCATTCATTGCGGATTAAAAGATTAAGAAACTAGATTTATGGAATCAAAGAATTTGTACTCACCATCTCAATTGTCTTGAATGAAGTTTTTGAGGGAGAAAAAATTAATTTGTTGTTTGTTGCTGATATGACTCACGTTTAGATATAACGGATTCTTAGGAACAAGCAATAGATTTTTTTTATCAAGTACACAACGATTATTATTAGGCAACAATAAGTCTCAAAACAACAATATTTCTTAGTATTTCCAGTGTAACTTCGACTGCACCGAACAAAAAAACTCAATTGTAAATAAAACTCATAGTTTCTCATAAATTTTAAATCAATACCAATACCACTTAAATTTTGTTGTTATCATTTTTATTATTGTTTTTTTTTCTACTTTAATAATTTATTTTCTTGGAAATTTATTAAACTGAAAATTTCTATTTGCTGTTATTTCTATTTGAATTGTCTGTGTCTGCGTGCTTCACTTAACATTTGAAATAAGAGGAAAAAACATTTATTATTGAAATAAAAATCAATACCTGGAGACGATCGAGCTCCAAACAAATTCTGCCTCGAGGCGTATTTTTCATCGTAAAAAAAAAACTTTAAATTTTTTGTTTGAGAAAAAAAAAGTTTGAATAATTCATCTTTCGACAATGTTTGTTCAGCGAAGATTGACATATTGTTCTGGCTGCTAGGGCCCGATGGGACCAATATGAAATCATTAGCCAATGCTGTTAGCTAGTTATCAGCTTTTTCAAAAACTTTTCTTCTGAAGATTTTCTTGAACCAGGAACCTGGTTTGCTGAGAAAATGAGGTTTTTTTGTTTCTGAGGCCATAGGTTTTCATATTTTATGTTTTGTCGGACTGTTAAATAATAGAAAAAATGTTTTGTACCTGTTTTTTTTTTTGGCAGCAGTGCCATCTTTTAAAATATTTCTAAGAAAACCGAATCCAAACTGTTTTTAAAATTTCTATTTTTTATTTCAAAACATTTTATCGTCGGATGTGTATCTATAAAAAATTTCTTAACCGCTTTACCTTCAGTTTAGCTTCTTTTTTTCTATGCAAACTATTTTACTTCTTCAAATTGATTTGTTTTTGTTTTTTTAAAATTCAAAGAAATTCAAAGTTTCGAAAGAAGCTGGCTGTTCTGTGGCTGCTGAAACTTTTCAAACAGAAAGTCTGTTCAAACACATTCAAACAATTCGAAAACAATTGTTTTCAATTTTTTCATTTCTGTATAAACTCTAAATGCTTTGAATAAGATCAATTTCATTTGAGAAAATGTTTTAAAGTTCAAGGTGTTTTTGAAACCTTGATTCTCGCTTAGTTTTTTTTTTTGCTCATGATTTTTCGATTGAAATATTTTCAGTTGACTGAAATAAATACAAGACAATCGAGGTTTTTTTCCTTAAATCAACTTGACTTGAGAAATTTTTTTCTATTTGAAAAATGGGCTACTCTTGATCAGAGAATATCGATTTTTGGTTGTTATTGTTTTTGCTGGACACTTTGGTCAAGCAAGTTTTCTTTTTATTACTATCTCAGGCTTTTGTTTATTGAACTAGCAATAAATTTGTAATTGGCTGAGAACATTGGCGACACTTCTTCGAGTTTTTTTTTTCTGTTCTGTTGTTCGACACCTAATTTCAAATTCTTTTCAGAACGGAAAAAATTTTCTTTATATTTCAATGATTTCATAGAGAAAAAATTTAATTTTAAAAGAAAATACTTTAGCTTGAGAATAAATTCATTTTGAAAGCTAATTGAATCGTTTGATATTTCAAAGCTGTGTTGAATACTAATTTTAAACGAGACAAGACTTTCTCTCACAAAGCCATCTTCTCATTTTTTTTAGTTAATAAAATTGAATGTGATTTGATGTGATGTGGTAATAAAATCGATTTCAGTGAAAACTATATTTTGTTTTAATAACTTCTTCAAATAGAAATTGAATAAGTACGGCAAACTAATAGTTAATAAAACAGTCATTTTAATTTAAGAACAAAAAACAACAAAAAAATATAATTAAAACGAAGATATTTTCATTGTTCTAACTACCGTTATTTGAATCATCGAAAAGAGGCTGTCGGATTCTGTTGGATTCTTCTAGAAAACACTTTCGTCACAGATTTTGGAAGAAAAACATCCAAATTTGTTCCAATTAAATTTATCGATCAAATTAAATTCATCTTGAAAAAACTGAAGTTAATTTAAAAATTTTTTGGTATAGGTAGTCAAGGTATTTTTTCAGGTTAAAAAAACTACCAGCATAGAATCTGTGTACAGTCAATAAAGTTTTTTTTTTAAAAATTTGTTTGAAACTTTCCAGCTCTCAGAATTTTTGATTATTTACTTTTGAATTTATTTATTTTTATCATGTTTTTGAGATAAACACTAATGAAAAAGTTTAAATTATCATCTTTCGTTTATGATAATTCACAATTGGTGGAGATAATGAATTCCATCGGTTATAATCTTAAAGTTTTGAGAAATATTTTTACAAAAATTTATTTTTTGAAACTAGTTTTTAGTATTTGTAACTTTTACTCTTAAACATTTATCACAACGGTTTTTTTCCAAGCTTTTCTCATTCAAAAGAAAATGTTTTAAAAAATGGTTTGACCTGTAATTTTTTTTTCTACATTATCCAGCATCTCTACTGGGCATTGTTTGATTTAATAATTTATTTTCTCTGAATAGAACGAGCTTGGTTTTTTGATGGAGAAGAACATTTCAAATAATGTTTTTTCGGTTTTTTCGTTTCTCAACCATAAATTGAGTTAGTTAAATAATTGAGAATTTTCTTCTTTTTTTCTTTGGCTTTGGAATTAAATTTATAAGTGTTGAATTTTTTATGAACTGAACAGCATCGAGTTAACTACCAAAAAAATAGAACAAAACTTTCGAAAATTTCAAAAATTTTTCGATATATTTTTTTTTATAAAAAATTTTATTGATTTCTTTTTTTTTGGAAAAACAATAACAACAACAACAACAACAACAGTAATCAAGTTAAAGCCAAATGTGTTGTCGGAAAACAACATGAACATGATGAACAACCAATTCGAAATAACTTCAAAGTCTCATAGCTAAAATAAGTGTAATTTCAATTAATCAAATTAGTTAAACAGTTGATTAAATTTTAAAGCACTTTAAAAGTTTTTTTTTTTCTCTGTGTTGATTCTCTGTTTTCAGATTGAATTTGATTTGATTGCTCTGTTTTCAGTGATGCATTTTTTTGATTTGTTTTTTTCACTGGATGATATACGTACGTCAATCATCAACTTACTTTTTGGAAAATTTTTAAAAAATTTTTCTTGAAAAATTCGATTCAGCTTCTGGTCTATCCTAAATCAGGATACTTAAGTAAACCATCAGATCATTTTTCATGGAGAAAACAGTTTTTCTGTTTTAAAATTTCCATTTTTTTCCATAGAGAGATACTCAAGAGAATTGAGTTTTGGATATTCGAGAAGCAGACTTGTTTCATGAATTAATTCAGAATTGGATTTTTTTTTTCCATCAAAACAATCGACAGTACACTCATCAAAAAAGTTAAGCCAAAATTCAATTTTCTATTCAATGTAAAAAGTTTTTCTTAATTAACTAACGGTCAAAAAAAAAAAAAAAAAAATAGAAAAACAAATTGAATAAACAAGATGAGAAAGATTTTCCTTCTGGTCAGTTCTCCGACTGGACCCTGCGCTGCTAGGTTTTGTCAGTGTGTGTCTTTGGGATCTTTCAATTCTTTTTTCAAATAAAAAAGAATCTAATTAATACAATCAACCTATTAGTTGTAAAAAAAAAAAAAAAATGTTTCTTATCTATCCGTTCATTGTAGCCACACAAGGCTAACACAATTTTGACCAGTTCAAGAGTGGTGACCAAAGAGTCAACCGTAATGATAATAATTTGAATTATTCAAACAGACAGTTCTGTTTTTACATTGAGTTTGGAAGAAGAAAGCGGCTGCTGCTTCTTTCAATTTTGTTAGTGTTTCGGGAGAAAGCACCGAAAAAAAAAAAACAGAAATTTAATTATTTTTTTTCTCTTTGAGTTTAGATGAAAAACAAGCAAATTCTACCTCAAATCTAATTTGAATTTGAGTTTTTCTATTTTCACCGAACCAACCAAATGCAATTGAACGAAAAAAAAAGACTAGATTTTTTTTTTTAAATGATAGAAACAAGCTCTCTCTGTTCTTTAGTTTTTTTTCTAGAGAAAAATAATATTTGTGTGTTTAAATTATTAAAAGCTAAATCGGAGAGAGAAAAAAAAACAACACACAAACTTTACCCAAATATTTATTGAACAGAATAATCAACAAACCAGCCGGTTCGTTTTTTTCATGGTTGGTTTCTACCCAAACATGGGAGGTTTGAAATGCCCGAATATTCTGTGTGTCTCTATTTGTGGGAAGCGTTTGTTTAGTTTTGAATTGTTTTTCTACTTCTTGCCCGAACCAAGCGTTCAAAATGTTTAAAATTTCAAAAAAATTGAACCAGGAAAAATAGAACCAGAAAATTTTTGTTCACTTGAAATGAACGTTTGGTTGGAAAAAAACGTTTGGAACGGTTTTTCTAAAATTTATGAAATTAATACCTGTATGTTTTAATAATACCCATTGCTTTAGAATGAATTTTTGGGAACCAAGTTTCTCTATTTACTCTCATAAAGTGATTCAATCATGGAATATATTATTATTATTATGAACAACCCATCATCACTGGTGATGATCGAATTGATTATTCAATGAAAAAAAAAATGATGGCTGGTTTGGTTTGTTTTTTTTGCAATCAAACATTTCGGGTTTGTTTGCATGATACCAATCATAATAATAATAATAATAAAATTTTCCTATTGAAAAACATTGGAATTTTTCTCTTTCTTGTCTCGAATTTTTTTTTGAAGACATTTCAGCCAGAGAAATGTAATTCGAGAAATAAATATTCATTAAAAATAAATTCGTTTCTCGCTTGTTTTGATTAATAATATGAATAATAAATTTACTAATAAACAAGCATTACTTGAAGAACACAACCCTAGAACCAAAATGATTTATTCTCTGTTCAATGTGTTTCATGACTTCTTCAATGGTAACACACCAACAACTTTCACTTTTAAAATGTGAAATTTGTTTAGATTCTGTTCTGACAGATTAAAGAGAAAAGAATCGAATTTTTTCCTTAAAAAAAAAATCAATAATTATAGATTTCAAGATTTATTTTCAAAAGAAAGAATGAATGAATCCTTTAAGAGAATGAATCCTTCAGAAAATAAAAATAATTTATTCAAGAAAACAGCTCAACAACTCATTTCCATTGATTTATTTTACATTCTCACGATTTTTTTTTTTCTTCAATTTGAATCAATTTATTTTTAATATAAAATAAAAACTATTAACTGATTGATTTTTCTAATTGAAAAAATTAATTTATTTTTAGATTAATTTGGATGTCTAGTGGGATCATCTTATGCCAAAATATGGTTGAATCTCGAAAAACATCTCAATCAAACTCATCAAACTGATACTGGACTTGAGAAAAACTTTTGCTTCAAAAACTCCTAAAAAAAAACACGATGAAAAGATTGAAGAGGCTGCCGTTTAAGAGTATTTTTTGGCTAGAAACAAGAGTGTTCTCCTCCCATTCAGTCACCATGGAAAGCTTCTTCCTAGCCATGGTTTCGATTTTTTTTTTCATTCAAATAAATTCGGTCGATCTTCTACCATCATCATCATCCTCTAGTTTGGTTAACAATCAGAGTGGTCAACTGGTTGACCTACAAAGAAAAACCTTTGACGTTTCTCAATTGATCAGGCCGCTGAGGGGTCTGGGTGGCGAAGGCAACGAGAGTAGCAATAACAACAATGACTCACATTCATCATCGTCCACCGGATCGGCAACCAGCCTAGAGAATCCAATCTTCAAGAATCTTTTCACTATTGTAGTTTATTTTTTGATTATTTTCGTTTCACTTGCGGAAATGTTTTGGTTCTTCGGGTGATAGCGTCGAGAAAAAAATTGCAAACAACCACAATCTGTTTATAGCTTCGTTGGCCGTATCCGATTGTTTGACCACAACATTGAACATACCATTCAATGTTGCCCGGTTTCTTTCGTTAAACTATCCATTCTCAGCATTGTTTTGCAAGCTGGTGCCTTTCATTCAGGTTTGCTGTGTTTACGTTTCCACATTGACAATGGGAGTGATTGCCATCCATCGATACATTACGTTGTCTTGTCCCCATCGTACCCTCTACTCATCATCCGGTAGTAAAATGTCTAATCAAATGAGCTCGATGCGTGGTGGATGTCGCTTAGGAACGATTTTGGTGTTTGTTTGGCTGTTGGCCGGATTGTTGGCTATTCCTCATTCGATGTTCAATCAAATAGTGCCTGTCCTTTACCGTAATGTCACCTACACTCGTTGCCGTGCCGAATATCCTAAGTTTGAATTCAATTTTCCGTTTTGGTTATCTGTCGAGGCCTTTCTCACCCAATATCTGTAAGTAATTTCTTGTTGTTTCTCATAAATTTGGTTGAATTTATCGGTGTTTAATCAACGCGCTCAATCAATCGGAGTTGACAAAAAACTTATTCTCTCTCCCATAATCGAATGTTGAGAAGAAATAAATTGCAAATTGATCGAATTGCTTGTTAGTTTCTAGAATAGATTTGTTTCGATGTTGTTGTAATCACTAGAAGAAAAAAAAATTTCTTGATTTATTGGAACCAAGACTCTGTGAATCGATGGCTGTGCTTTTTTTTATTCATTACATTACATTAGTTTTCCCACACACATTGTTTCAAACTATCAATTGAATCAAGATATTTGATAGAAAAGAAAAATACAGGCTCACTCGCTTAAACTAACATGAATGCATACATTTTTAATTGAAACACTCTAGAAACAGAAAGCTATAGAAAAACTGGAGAAGCTCAGCTCTTGGGTTCTTTGTTTGTTTAGATTTTTTGCTAGTTTTTTCTAATAAGAAATTTATTTCGTTGCTTGAATACTCGTTTTTTCTGGTAAGACATTATTGATTGAACAAAGAAAAAAAAAGTTCTCTCGAAACCAGCCTAATTGACAAGCTACGCAATTAACATGTTTTTTTTCAATTCTGTTAACAACTCGAATTTAATAGAAAACCAAATGATACTTGGATTTAGTTTAAAAATTTTCACAAATTAAAAACAAATTCTTCATCATTTCAGTAGGAAACTAATACAGTCTCGTACAGAAGCGTGATGTAAGAATTTTTAAAGTTATTTTAAAAAAAAAAATTAATCAATAATTAAAAGCAACATTGTGTTACTATTTTTTGTAACATTGATAGAAGACACATCTCGAACATTAAGCCGAAATTTTTTTTTATTTTTAGTTTAATATTTATGAGGAAAAACTTTGAATTTGATATTTTAATTAAAACAAATGCACTTTCTGTGTTTTATTATGTTTTGTTTTTTTTTCTGGGTGATGCTTAATTTCTTCGAAAGCTTTCAGTCTCTTTCACTCTGGGCTCTCTGGGTTCATTCAATTAAACGGAATTTCCTTTATCTAATGATGATGACACACACACACACAGAGCTTTTTTCATTACAAAGTTGCTAATTTTCTTCAGTTTCAGTTTTTTTTTTCTAAAGATAAAAATTAAAAACGTGAGATATTTCTTTCTCTGATGATGAGTCTATTTTATCAAGAGTGGAGAAACTTTTTGCCAAAACCACTGGTTTGTCGGTTGTGGTGCAAAATTTTTAAAATCAAAAATTCAATGGGCCGTAAATAGACAGGATAATTTATGTTTGAAAACACTAGAATAACTATTAAAAAAAAAAAAAATACTACAAACACTGTGACTAACTAAATTCGAAAAAAAAACTGTTACTCTGTATTTTACTTGGTTGTTGTTGTTGTCATTCGAGTTGTTTTCAAGTTATGAAGGATTGAAGTTTTCAGTATACCAACGGGTTGCTTGCTTGCCTGTTTGCTTGATTTGGTTCTTTTAGAAAAAAATCATTTATCATCACTACTAATCAATTTTTTTTTTGTTTTGGTTAAGAATTTTTCCATAGAAAAATAGGCAGTTGGAAAGTTTTCAAACTTGAAATATCATATGAAAACGATTTATCATTATTTTAAAAGTTGAGTTTTTTGGTTGTTGTTAAAATTTGAAATTTTGTTCTTTTTCTACTTTTTCCTGTTGGGCTGTTTATTTGTCTCCCAATGTTAATATACCCATCATTCATCATCATTGGTCTCGAAAGTCTTCTCTCTCACTCTCTCTCTCTTTTCATATGTTCTTCGATCCTTCAAATTTTCTCGCTCTACACGACTTGAAAGCTGTTTCACATTAGATTTTCTTGTTAAATTGAAATTTTCTTTTTTTTTAAAAATTGAGAAATTTTGAAAAAAAAAAAATTCGGCGTAAAAATTTTGTATTATTGTATGACACTTGGGACCAAACAAACGTTACAACACGGTAGAATGATCCACAATTGTAACCAAGAAAAAAAAATATGCATCGATTTTTGATTCTATTAAACAGAAAGAAATTGAATAAAACCATTGTCAAGTTTTTTAAATTGAAATCTGTGATTCAAGTAATACACACTTGTTCCACAGTTTAGAGTTGAGAAACTCAAATAGAATTTTTTTTTTTCTCCATAGAATCGAATCCCGAAACCCTTGAATCCAGATAATTTGAATTTTATTCTTTCGATTAATTTAAACGTTCAATACAGTTTGAACCATACTGTTGGAGCTATTGAATTGATTGAATGTTTTCCAAAAAAAGAAAAAAGCTTTCATAACCATAATCCTTGAGTGGCTTCCATTAATTTTCAAACTCAATCAAAGAATTTAATCAAAATGTTAATTTCAAATCAAACAAATTGAAAGGCCCGACACACTCGAGCTTCCTTGATTCGAGTAAATAGGAAAAAAAAATTAAATCAAAATAAAAAGCTATCAAATTTATGGAAACTAATTGAAAGTTTTTTTTTTTTGTTTATCTTGTTTCTCGATGAAGAGATGGAATCAAATCGAAAATCGGTTACAAAATTTCATCTTCACATCATTCGATACTACATTGAATCATGATTTCCATAATCAAAACTTGTTCCATTTGGTTTTTATTAGAAAGAAAAATAATTTTACAATGAAAATTTATCCAAAAGTTTCAGAAACTTTATCCTTTTTCTATCTGTTTTGTTCCAACCAAAACTCGTTTCTCGTTTAAGTTTGGTTTCAAAGTTTTTGCCTTTGTTGTTTGATTTTGTCGATAATTTTCTTTTCATTCTAGTTTTTTTTTTAAATTTTCAAATGTTTGCTCAAAAAGATAAGAACTAGAGTTTTTTCACTACCCATTTTAATGGGTTAGAGAGAATATTTGATTTTTTTAATGTGATGAAATGAATGAAAACTGTAAATGATTGTTTGGTTGCCTGTTGTTGTCGATCTTAATGATGTCTCAGTAATGGGTGTTTTTTTCTACCACTTTATCAACTTGATATCTTTTTTGATAATGGAATATGGTCGAATTTTTCTTCACTTGATTCTTTCCACAGGATTCTTTGCTCGGGATTCACTGCTCGAGATTCTCTGTTTGACGTTCTCTCCTGGTGTAGCATAGACTATAATTTTTGAAACATTTTTTCATCACAAAAAAAAAAAGCCAACAATGATTCAACAAGAACAAAAAAGAATATGAATTTTTAATGAATGAAACAGGCAATAAAACTATCATGATCACAAGCACCAAAAGCAGTTATTTTTATAATAAAAAAAAACCCAGCTACAGATTAAGTGATTCGACGCTTGCGTTGTTTCCGAAATCAATTTGAAACAGAACTTTTTTCTATTTTTTGGTTGAAAAACTTTGTTACAAAGTAACAAACAACAAGTTTGGCTGTTGTAAATTCAAATAGAAAAGTCTGCCTCATTCAGACATTTCCCATTTAAGCATTCAAAAGAGAAGAAGAGAGCAGAGAATAGCTTTATCAATCGACCAACCAAACAGCCAACTAAACAAACAACCAGCCAGCCAACAAACAAAACCAAGTTTCTTTTAAATGAATCTTCTTCTTCCTTTGAAACAAATATATCTAAATAAAATGAAAAATCCCATTACAAAATGATTCTATTATACTTTATCAACGAGAACAACAACAAAAACAACTCAAAAACATCATTGAGGATTGTGTTTGACGTAAAAAAAAATATTTGGAGACACACAATTCGCTTAACAGGAAGAGAGAATTTCCATTGAAACTCAAATGAATACAACTACAAAGACAATAATTTATATCAAAAACCAAACATTTAGCCAAATTTATAATATAAAAAAAAACATAAATAAATGATTTGTAATAATTAATTTAATGAACAGAGAAAGAGAGAAAATTAAATCTCTAGAGAGATTGAATGGTATTGAACAGTATAATGATTGGAAACCTAATGATTATGATGATTAACACCAAATTATTCAAAAATTTAAATTAATAAAAAATTAATAAATTATAAAATTTTTAATAATTGAGCTTTTATTTTAATTCAATTGAATT
This sequence comes from Octodonta nipae, assembly GCA_034190945.1. Taxonomy (NCBI): domain Eukaryota; kingdom Metazoa; phylum Arthropoda; class Insecta; order Coleoptera; family Chrysomelidae; genus Octodonta; species Octodonta nipae. The sequence goes on from JAVLUE010000193.1 coordinate 51,169, forward strand.
TGAATTGATTCTCAATGGAGAATTCTAAATTTTTTCTTATGGAGAAAGATCGTTCATTTGAATTTTATTCGAATTCTCAAAGAATTCTGAATCAAGATTTACTAAACAAGAATAGTCTTAGTCGTTTTGGTGTTTGGTTGTCTGGTTTTGATAACGATAAGCCATAAACCTGATTCTTATCTATTTTTTTTTTCAGAAAAACAAAACAGCTAGCTTTCTGGTTCTGGCTCGTAAAGTTTATTCGAATAACAAAGTGAAAGTCTTCTGATTATAAAAGAAACAATTTAAAAAAATGACCGTTGTTTTAAAAATAAGTAAATAGAAGTAAATTTATTCGAAAATTTAAAAAGTATTAGCTTTCTTGGCCGTTCATTTTCTTGTGTTTTACGTTCTAAAATTCTGTCAAACTGAGTTTCACGAGAATATGTTTGGTGGAAATGCAAAGAAACCAGAAATTTTCAAATTGATGATCTATTTTTAAGTTCAGACACGAGACTCTGTCCCAGAGAAAAAAAAAACCAAATTTCTCGTTCCAATAACCGAGAATTTTTGAGAACTAAACACATACAATTTTAATACAAAGTTTACCTAGAAAAACGAAACAAAACTAAACTGGTTGGAAAATTAAATTGCAAATATTTGATCTCTCTGTGTTTGTTTCGCTTAAAAAAACTCAAGCAAAACATAAAACTTCGATTCAATGATGCCGTTTCTAGAAATTTTGAGCACTTTATTATTGGCTAAAAAAAATCGGATTCTTTCGAAAAAGATTTCGGTTAGTTGAAAGAAAATCTTTCGAAAAAAAAAAAATTCGATTTAATGGAAAGAAATCGGTGTTGAAAAGAATTCCGGTTTTTTTTTCTCTCATCTCATCTTAAATTTTTTTAAATCTAAACCCCAAGACTTTGGGCTTCGAAAAAAACAAGGCAGACAGTCGGTTTGTTTATAAATTTGAAATTTCCAAGAAATTTATTCAAATTTGAAATTGATTCGTTTCTTTTTCTTTTGCATCTTCCATGATTCGGTATCTCAATTATTATTTTCTCCCGATCAATAGAAAATTTTTGGAATAAATTAATTTCAATTTTATCTTCTTGTTATTATTATTATTATTTGAGAAAACTGGTGGAAAAAAAAAATTGAACAACAACAAAGGTTTTTTCTTTTGTCAAAGAATTCTTTAGAAAATTGAGATACATTGCCAAGAAAGCATCGAAAATATTAGTTTTTGGCTAGAACCAAAAAGCTGTTTTTTTCTGAGTTTTTTTTACTTGAAAAAATTTATTCACTCAAAGTGTTTTTTGGCAACTAAAGTTTCGGTTTTTTTTTCTTTCTCTCGTCGAGTTGTGTCAGAAAAAGAAAAACATTGACAGTTTTATTGAATAAGAATGTTTCTGTTCTTGAAAAATATTTTTTTGACACCATTCAAAAGGAATGAATCCCAATTTCAAACGGTAGCTAGGATGCAATAAGTTTCAAGAGTTTTTTTCTTTCTCCAATTTGATGAATAAAGTCACGAATGAGAGAAACCACGTTTCTCACGTCCTACACACAGACACACACACACACACACAACCAAATATTTGATTCGATTGTTTTTGGTGAAATAAATTCTAGTTGCACTCACACTGTAGGATTTCTATTTAAAGATGATTCAGTGATTGCTTCAAAACAATAAATTCTAGAATTTAGTAAAGTGTAAAGTTGAAAGGATTTTCAAGCGATCACCTTAAACTCTGAATTTTTTTTTTCAAGAATTCCGCTTAGTATAACGTGCACGCTGTACATAAAAATCGGTTTCATCGTATCGAAGCAAGGTCGCCTGGCCACCAAGGGCAACAACCGGCGGAAAAAAGAGCAGGACGATGCACGCCGACGACGCATTATCATGGTACGTAGTGTGAGTTTTTTTTTTAAAATTTCTTTTCTTAGCGAAAATTTCGTTTCTATTTCAAATTTTTTGACTATTTTTTCAAATTTTAATTGTTTTCAAAGCAATGGATAGATGGCAGAAGAATAGGTAAACAAAGAGAAAAACAAGGGTGAAACAGGTGAAAGGTTGTGTCATACTATAGTTAGTTCGACTAGGTTTGAAGAAACTCCAATAGAATATCCATTAAACTAAAGAATTTTTCTTGTTGTTCTAGCATAAAACTTTGAATAATTCAATGAATTTTAAGAATAATTTTTTTTTTGTCTTCGAATCATTGTTTTCGAATAATTTGAAGAAAAAAATCCTGATACAAAGTAACAATTTTTTTTCAAAAACAATGTTTGTTTGGAGAATAATTTCGAGAAAAATTTCTCAGAAAAATTCTCGATGCTTAGTTTACGTTTTTCTTTCGTTTTTTTTTCTGTATTGAGATGAAAAAATTTTCGAGACAGCCCGATTCGACAGAAATTTCGAAAATATTGCTGAATTTTCAATATTTTCCCATCTATTCGGTTTTTAAAGTTTTTTTTTTCTAAAAAAAAAATTTTCTTTTAAAAAGTGAATGAATTCGAATTTGAATGGAAACCAAAATTTAAAATAAACGATTTTCGCTGATTATCATTTTTTTTCCCTCTCCATTTCGTTTTAATAAATTTTTTTTTTTATTCGAAAAATTTTAGCTTGCCTTGGTGGTTGCCGTGTTTGCTTTGTGTTGGTTCCCGTTGAATCTGTATCATCTTCTTGTGGATTTCCATCTGACCAAACCGAATTTCAATGTCTTTCTCATTTGCCATTGGATTGCCATGTCATCGGTGTGCTACAATGTGAGTAAAAAGTGGAAAGATTTCCAACTTGATTCAAATCTCTGAATTCTTGAATTGAAGAAATTTGTTTGAATACGTTTAGAGAATTTTCGAGAAGCTATTGATTTTAAAAGACAATCAGTGTATAAGAACCTTTGTATCTTTTTGGAACAAGATGCCATTCATTCAATTTGAAATCTATTCAATAGAATCTCGATGATGCTTTCTATCTAAACTGAATTTCTAATAAGAATTTGGAACACAAAACAGCTCAAGGTTTTAGATAGGACACACTCTGTTTGTGTAATATTATATCGTTCTAATTGTTGGAAACATTTCAATTTACTTGGTGTGTGTTTGTGTACGAATATCACATTGAAATAATGATAGCCAAAAAAAAAAAACTGAAGTTAAATTTTTGTTAATTAACTTGCTAGATTTTTCTGGCTTGTAATTCTATCTGAAGCGCCATTGAAAATCTAATAGGAAAGTGAGATACCAGATAAAAAGAAGGCAAAAAATCTCAAGCTTTTATCTTGAAGGGCCTTTTTTTAAATCAACCTAATGGCTAGAGCTATTTGCTTTACTTGTAAAAAACTTAATTTTATAATTCTGTTGGTTTTTCAAATTAGAGAGAAAAATTTTTATAAATCATTGAAGCAGTTTTTGATTCAAAATTCTAGCTTGACTAATAATTTTAATTTTGTAATTTTTTCCTCGTTACAGCCATTCATCTATTGTTGGTTGAACGAGAGCTTTCGCAAGGGAGCCTACAAAATGTTCACCTTGATTTGTTACTGTTGTTGCCCGAAGTTGATGGCAGCGGAGATGGGCTCGTCGAACAATCATCACAATCAAGACAATCATTTCTCTCATTCTGAGCGATTGGCATCGACCTATCAATGTGACGACAACCGTGACCAAATCCGAGAACACGAAAACAACAACAACAACAACAAAAGAAGAGTCAAATATTCTCAAAACTCACAAATCTTCCATCACTGACCACCACGATGACCACCAACTTGGAGATTAGCCAATATAATAATGATGGCGATAATCCAAATCATGGTGATCAATCAAAAGTTTCTCTCAAAAAATTTGATGAAACTTTGGAAGCCCAAAGTGTTCCAAAAGCAATCCACTTGGTGGATCAGAATCCAATTTTGATTGATGGGAGAGAGCTTTCAAAAACCAGCCATAACTGCCAAACAAATGGTTTGACTAAAGATGAATCGAAACAACAAACAACCTCCTCCTCCAACAACAACACTGTTGAGGAGTGTGAAGAAAAAAACCCAGCAGAGAATGTTTTACCGTTGTCGAACCAGGCCCAGAATTCTGGTCCAAAAGCGGTCCATTCTCTTCCACCACCACCATCCTCATCATCATCAAGCAAATTTTCCATCATCACAGCGGCTACCAACTCTGGGGATTGTCATTTATTCAACACCAATGAACAGCATACAACTAAAACAACAACTTATGTTTGATGGCAATACACACACAATGGATACGAAACCAAATAGAAACATGGCCTAAATTATTTTATAAACAACTAGTAATAATATGGCATGGCAATCATCATCATCATACTTGAACCAACGTATTTGTACGATTTTTTTTTTATATTAAATAAACCAGCTTTTGCTGCGATGGTCAACACACACCAAAAAAACGACGAAAAAAAAATGACCGTTTCATTTTAATCAAAGAAAATTGTTGTTGTTTGTACATAGAAAAAAATTCTCGTTTTATTTTTTTTCTTGTTTGGGTTTTTCCATTCAAAATATTCCAAAAAAAAAAAAAGTTTTTATTGTAAAGAAAAAATTTATTATTTTTTAATGAAAATAAAGATGAAATTATTTTAATGAAATTTTTTTTTTCAAAAATTTATTAAATCAAATGAAATTTCATGCTTTAACGAATCAAAAAACCAGCTTGCTTTCTTTCTTTATTTATTTATTTATTTTTAAAGAAAAAAATTAACAATCTATCTGGTAAAGACTCAGAAATCTTCAATTTTGTTATTTCAAATTAGATTACATTTGTTGGTTTTTTTTGGATGAATTAATCATCAGTGGTTTAATTTAAAGAGAAAAATATTTTCAATTGAAATTTAAGTTCATCTACACTGACCACCACCAATCACTTGACCATTCAAACAATTTCAAAAGAAATTGTTTTGTTTAGGAAATTGGTAAGAAAACCATTAGAGATTGTTTTGAATTGAAACAAATTTGGTTGTTGATTTTATTTGAAATCAATGCAATCAACTGGTTAGGATTGAATTTCAAAGAAAGGTTTTTCAAAAAAAATTCTTTCAAATTACGGTTGATAAATAATGAAAAGATTTAATTTAATTTTTATTTTTTTTTTTTTTTGTAGTTCTGTGTTTTAAGGTTGTTAGTTTCGGTGGTGTTTCCGTCGAAGATTTGGTGGTCACCTCAATGTGGAACTTTCTTCCAAACTTTCATCACCACAGTGGCAATGATTCCGATCACAATCAAAACAGCCACCACGGCGATGCCAGCATAGACTATTGTCGCAACACCCTTGATCCCTGTTTGAACTAGATATAGATAAAAATAATAATAATAAAATGTTAGAACGTGGTCAAGCGGTCAATCGATCAATCATCGATGTCATCATGTATACAAACCAACAGAGGGAATGCCAATGAATGGCGGCTCTGTAGCTGGACCTGGTGCCGGTGCATCAGACATTTTTTTTGTGGCTGTTGTTCTTGCTTTGAAGGAGAAAGTCTATATAAAAAAAATCAACAATCTGCTTGTTTAATTTTCGAAAGGCTTTTGCTGTTGTTGGTCTAGGGCTTTTGTGGTTGAAACGCCCAAAAATCTTGTAAACAACGAGTAATTGTTTTGTTTTTTTAATGAACTTTCAAACACCACCAATGGCTTTAAATGCCATTCGGAGAAAAATTCTAATTTTTTTTTTCTTCTTTCTCGAAATAAATTCGATTGAAATTTGAAGAAAATTTAAATTTTACCTTGATAAAACTTGATTGAAAATTGTTCTGTTTTTCTTTCAAACAAGTTTTCAACACCTATTTGGCTCTTTTGTTTAACTCGATTCTTTTTGTTTGTTTTTGTTTCCAAATCCTTGTGTGTCTTGGTGAAGCTTATAAAATAAAGTCTCTAGGTCTTTTGATGGGTGTTTGTCTCGTATCGTTGATATTAAAAATTTTCAATCTAAAAGCTCTTTAAAAAAAAAAAAATAAATAAAATAATTTAATCAGAGAAATTTTAATCAATTTAAGAATAAATTTCTAGCCTGAATTTTTTGAAGCGGAAAATATTTAATTTAACAGAGAAAAAATTTAAAGAAAATTTCTTATTTTGAGAAACCCTTTCAATCTTTTTAAAAATTGGTGCTTCAACTGTGTGTTCCAATTGGATTTCTTCAACGTTTGAGTAGCTTGCCGAGTTGCTTCAATGCCTTGGCCATAGAATCAACAGATTTTTCCAGTTCTTCTTTCTAGTTCTTAACTTAATTATTAAGCTCACAATGGGTTTGTTTTGAATCATTTTGTTATTAGAAACCATTATTTAATATAATAATAAGTTTATTTCTCTTAAAGCGAAAAAATTCAGAATAATAGATCAGATGTTATAAATAGATCATTGATGTTGGTGGTGATAGATTGTCGAATACGGGCCGACGCCCATCATTAATGATGACGCCGATGATGGTTGTGGTTGATGATGAGGATGGGTCATAGACGATGATGAACTTAAATCGCTGTACATGGATGGTATCGCTCCGTAGAGCATTGCTTGCGAAGGCTGCAAATACATTGGATGCTGTAATGCCGATTGATGTTGGTAGAACAGATTCGAATAATCGTGCGGATGTTGTTGTTGTTTGGACGAACCAATGATCTCATTGCTTTCGTCACCATTGTGATCATTGGTTTCAATGTTTTCCTCTTCAAAAGATTTGATCGCATTTCTCGCTGATGAACGTTGAGCTCCGCTCAGCATCGAACCCTGAGCCAAAGCCTGTAAGGCACCATAAACTCCATCAATCAATGGTTTTCGATAGACGTAAGCGATCCTCAGCAATGGAGGAATGATCAGCATTTCTCTTCGGTGTTGTCTCAGCAAAAAATACATGTTTCCGATCATTGTTCGGAACGGATACGGATTGGAGATGCTACCCTCTTGAGTTTGTTTCATCGGCAAAAACCAATAAGAGACAGGAGGCTTCACCAAACTATCTTGATGATTGAGTTTTGATGGAGAGGATGGTAGCAAAGAAGTTGATTTCATGGTCGATGATTCAACACCACCACCCATCATCGATGGTGATGAATAGTATTGATGATGATTTTTCCCTAGACACAGTCTGATTGTACTGAACATTATCACCACGATCACCACCATACTAGATGATGGCCAAAAAACCGAAAAAACGATTGGCAATTTTCTTCTCAGTTTAAACATTGTTTCTCAATGTAACTAAACGAACAAAACTTTAAAAGAAGGCTTCAAATGTCGAATTTTTTTTTTCTAAACTTCAAATCAAAGGCAATGTGACAAACAGAGTTTAGATGATGATTGAACGATAATAATGAAACAAAAACAAACATTCATTTCATTCCATATGAAAATGTTTCGTAGGTTTTAATCGGAGAGTCGTTTTGCATATTGCCTAGATTTTTCTTCACTAGAATCACTAATCCTTGAAATGTTGTTTTTTCTTTGTAATAAACACAAAACTTTAATGAACAAAATCATAAATAAATCCCGAATGGTTTAACAACAAGAGCAGTTCATAAAAATATCAAGGATAATCATCAAAGTGCCCTGTTGGTTGGGCCAACGTTTTTTCTTCACACATAAACACTCGAAGCAAATGGAAGAAGTTTAAACCAATCTATGATGATGTGAGTGACACAGTGACAACGAATCACGAGACCGTGAAATCGTCTTCTTCGTAGTAGTCGTCGTCGGGTGCGTTCAACTCTCCAGGCAATCTTTTTTCCTTCAAAAGAAGAAGCAAAGAAGAACAACGGGTAATGATGATATGAAACACTCAGTTTTTAGGGCTATTCTCAATGTAATGGATTAAAGTGTTCGGGTAGATACTACCCGCTTTTCTTACCCGTTTTTTTTCAAACGATAATCAAACGATAGTTGAAGAATATCCATTTAACAAAAGTGTCACACAAAATTTGTGTAGAGAAACGGTTTTATTTAAGCTATGACATTGGTGACATTGGATAAGCTGGCTGGCTGGCTGACTGGCTGGTTGGTTGGTTGGTGAGTTCTTCTCAGTTAATTTTTCAAAATGCTCGAAAATGGCTTGATTGTTCGAAAATTGTCACTCAAAGCAGGTGAGAAATAAGTAGAAAAAAAATGAAATTTTGTTTTAAAATGGTCACCTTGATCAAAAAAACATCACCAACAACAACACACAGGGCACAATTGATCATTGTGCTTGATTCTATTTTCAGTTTTCTTTTTCTTTAAGCCTACCTATCTCTCCGAATTTGTTACCTGTTGATGTCTAATGGTGAGTAGGTCAAAGTTGAAATTAAGATGATGGAAAAAGGTGGTGATGGTGGTGGTGGTGGCACACCCTTCCAACCAAACAATGTATCAAGTTTTTCTGGTTAACTTTTTTCTTAAAGATTTTCAAAAAAATTTTCTTAAACATTCATTTGGTCAGTTCTTTTTTTTTGTCTGAAAATAAACGAGGATTTAAAAAAAAACATTTGAAATTTATGGCGCGAGAGAAAAAAGAAGATAGAATCTGAATCTGGTCAACTCAGTGGTTCAGTTTTTTTTTTTAAAGATATTTTTAAATATTCTCTTGTATCATATTTCTATGAGAAAACTGATACGGTTTGTTCTTGTTGTTTCGGGTGTCCGTGAAATTGAACCAACCATAATGGAACTCCCTTTCAGTAGTTGTTGTTGTTTCTTTTTCGGAAAAAAATTTTTTAGTTTCATTTTTTCTGTTTTAATTTGACAATTAAATGTTTCACTACTGTTGAATTGAGTTGAAAATAATAGAATTTGGGTCAGTGACCAACATATTGATAATGACCATCGGGTTTCCCATAAACGTTTTTGATACGGTTTCAAACGAAATTATTCAAAACCTTCTCTTCAGCTTCAGTTTTTGGCTGTTGAAGGTTTGAAGCATGCCACCATTATGTTGATGATGATCTATTTTCGAAAAAAAAGAAATGAAATCGACTTCTACTAAGCAATTTAACACGGTAATGCACAGCAAGGTAACACACGCAGGCAGTTTATAAAAAAAACAGTTTCCATTCAACTGATTTTGAGAGAATTTGCAAAGAAACGACCGATCTGATCATAGAATTCAATTTCAAAATATATTCTAGCACCAGAGAATTATCAAGCTTGTGTGTCTCTTTTGAATGCCGAAGAAACAGCCTATTTGGTTCTTCAAACAATTCATCAAAAGATCAGAATCAGAGACTAATTTAAAAAACAATTAAACCAAGACACCAACACTTAAATTTTACCACCATTCAGAATCATAAAGAAGAAATTCAGTTTTTTTTTCAAGCGAGAGAAGAGTTTTAAAAAAACCCATCCATTCATTCATACATTTAGTTTCATACAATGTTTCAATGATAATGGCGTTGTAATGTGCGTTTAAATGTTTTCTTTTTTTTCCAAATTTAAACATCGTTTTGTGAAAGAATTTTTTTAAAGACGAGAAATTTTCCCAAAAAAAAAGAGAGAGCTTTGAAATTGATCGAGAAAAATATTACAAATGGTAGCTTTTTAAAGTCTATGGTTGTTCTGTTGGATGTGTGTGTAAAACATTCGTAGGGTTTTTTTTTTTAACAAAATGAAACGGTTCTTTGTTGTTAATGACAGTTTTGAGAATTTTTCTTGTGATTTATAAATGGAAAAAGTTAATTTAAATAAAATAAAACTAACTCGAACAAACAAACTTACGAAATAATGTGCTTCAAGCGCAAAAACATAACTGTAAATCGTTTGTTTTTTTTCCTTCTGAAAAGTTTCTCCTGGTTAACCTAAATCATGTTGTCTGATCAGTGTTTTTATTACCTGGATTTATTAGTATTTTTTATAATTACTTTAGAATTTTTTTTGAATGATCCTGATTGTGATGGATCTAGAATTATTGAAATAACCGTTTTGATAACAGGTTAGTCAGGTTAAGTTAGGCTAGCTTAGGCTAGGACAGGTAGATAACACAGTTGTTTTATCTCGAGTAATTAAATCATAAAATCATTGATTTAATGTGTCATAAAAAGTGATTATTTTTTTGCAGCAACATTTATGAAACGGTTAGATTTTTTTGTTGTTTTTTTTTCCTGACAACGCACAAGATGAGATTTCAAATTTTTGCTTGGATTTTGTTGAGTTCTTGTTCGGTTGTTTGGCTATCGGATTCGAAGCCAAAAGTTGCCACCATTCAAACGTTGGAATATTTCTACAACATTCGTAGCGAACACGATGCTTCGTTTGTGGTTTGGCAGTTGAATCAAGTTCGGAAAATTTAAGCCAATACTTTGATGAATTGAAAGTTCTACCTGTTGATCTTGAAATTCTAGCGAGTCCGCTTGATGAGTGTAAAACATCGAAAACCTCAGCGTTAAGCTCAAGCTTTAAAGATGTTGAAGAAATATGCCAAGTCATATTGATTCATGTAAAGTGTCTTAAGTTTAAGTTAGGCTTTTGAAAAAATTTATCCAATCTATTAGTATTGTATGGAGTTGGAGCTGAAGGAGAAAACATCGATCATTTCGTTTTTGAACTGTTTCTACGAGAATGAATTCTATCCTGGTGATATGATGACAGCAAGTTATAATTGCTATCCAGGGCAGAGCTCTCAAATCCAGCAATGTGCCAAGCAATACACCATCCTACAACAATATCACAATGAAGTTCTTAAACTTGAACAATTTTGGCCGTCAATAGAAGAAACTCCGTACGTTCGAATTAATGGACAGCATTCGAGTCTTGGTCAGTTGTCTTTGATAAAACTCTTCTGTCAATTGAATCCGGTAGAAAAAATTAGAATTCTTTAAAAAATTTAAAATGTTCTTGCTCGTAGACGGATTCGTATTGTGAAACCTATCCTCAAGCTGAAGACTATTTCATGCCTTCGGTGTTCATCGTCTACGATCCTCTGGCCCAGAGTAGCCGGGAGTTTTTCCAAAACCAAATTTTTCCTTTGAAACAGGCCCTAGCATTGATTGATTCGGTTGATTTGCATTTTTTGCCCTACAAAACAAGTTCTGGGTCTCAACACGCTGCTGACACGAACGATGGCCTAGCATTGGAAGCTCATGTTTGTTTTCTTTTCTTGAAAATAATTTGGTTGAATTTTTTTTTGTTCTCAAAAGTTTTGTGTCGTCACCCATGATTACGAAAATCTGGTAAGCTCTATAGAATTTTTGGATTGTTTCTTCGTGAATGAAACGAATGTTTCGGCTTGGGATCGGGTCCTGTCATGCAACCACACATACCCGGCCCTGTCGATTGAAGAGATGAGAAACTGTGCTCAACAAAACATCTCGTCAAATTCTTTGTTTGCCATGTTCCAAACAGTGTTATCGAATTTGGGAATCAACCAAACCCAGCAACCATCTCCGCTCGGATCCTCGGTCGTTGTGAGCCTCGAAAGTGAAGTGAATTTCAAAGCGAACCAAAATTTTTACCAAGAACTTTGCTACAACTATTTCGAGGTAATTTTTGTGCGCAGAAAGAAAAGAAGCGTTGTTTTCACCAAATTCTATCTCCAGTCTCCAAATGTTGTTCCAGTTTGTCAACCAGAGGTATCAACAGTGCAACTGTACTACGAAGTCAAATCAACCGTTTCAAAAAGTTTATCGATTTCTTGGAGGAAAACTTTCTTCGGTTTGATCAGCAAGCACCGTTCGAAAGTATTTTCTATTTGGAATTGATACCCTACGGTAATATCAGCTATGAAAAGGAAGAATACCGTTGCTCGGATGATGAACCGCAATGCCAAGCCACTTGGATTCAGGTAAAAAAAAAAAGAGTAAAACGGAAAAATTTAAGCAAATTTGTATATCATTTTCCTAGGCTGCTTAATAAAAAACGCTATCAAAATCCTGTGGACAAAGCGGCCATAATAAAGATGGTTCATTGTGTTGCGTCAAGAGCTGATCAACCACTCATCAACCGATCCGAAGCCTGTTTCAATGAATTTTTCCTTGATGGTCCCGATTTTTGGCCAGAGTTGCTTCAATGTGCCCAAACAGACCGTGATTTGAGAGCGGAATTGCGTGAGAAGACGTCAATGATTACATTTGACCGGGAGCCAGTAATCATTTTCAACAACACAAGACACGATGATTTTGAGAAAGATCTTTTAGTAAAAGTTTGCCAATCTTTTACGGTAATGAAACCAAAACAATGTGATTTGATTGAAAAAGCTGAGCAAACATTGGCTGAGCTCACTCTGTATGTGGATGGTAGTGTGGACAGTGGACTGTTGTTCATCAATCAAATCGGGCCCTTGTTCAACAATCTAAATGATAATGAATTTAGGTTGATCGATGTCATTCAATGGGAAATCGTACCCTGGGGCTTGACCCAATTCAACGAAACCACCAACCAAACAGTGTGCCAACCAAACTCCCAGGATTGTTTAATTATAAAAATTTTGGTATGAAACTCTCTCTGGTTTAATGTTTCCGAAATAATTACCGAAAAGAATTTTTTCAAAATAGGCCTGCACCACTTACCAAGCCACTCGGCTAATGAGGAAACTAGACGCCAACAAAAATTTGGCTCCCAAATTTTTCCTATGCTTCTTTTCTGTTGATGGCTGGAATTCCAGTGCCTGGGATGTCGGGAACCGGTGTGCCAACAAAATTTTCACTTTCGATTCCTTCACCGAGATATGGCAATGCGTTCAGAGGGTTGAGAAGCGCCACGTTTGGCTTGAGATGAAAGAAAAAACTGAACAAAATTCGCCACCTCTCTCGAAATGTATGAATCCATTTTGAATTTGAATCCTAAGAAATTAATTAAACAGAAAAAAACTCTAGTTCCAGCCGTGAAAATCAATCAGAAAGTGATCCAAGATGGGAAAAACTTGACACTGGCACTGTGCCAACTATACGAGGTAGATTCATTCATTCAGTTTGTTATTAAATTTTTTTTGAAAAAGACTTCCAACTCGAAACCGATTGAATGCAAATCGATTAATCCGGATGGAAACAATGGAGCGGAGGTCATCGTTCCAGAGAATCTCGCTACTTCTAGCGATAATAATTTCTTCTGCTTGCTGAACGTTTGAAATAGTTTTTTTTTTGAAAAAATTTCTTAAAATAAAATTCGAGTTTTTTCTCTATGTGTGTGTGTGCGAGTGCGAGTGCGTTTTTCGAATTTTTTTTGTTCAATATTTTTCTGTTTTCTCTTCAAATGAAATGTTTTTATTTTCTTGTGGAAAAAAAAAAAATGTTGCCAATGTTGAAATTGTTGAAAATCTTTTTGGAGAACAGATTTTTCCAGTTCTTGATTCTGGTTGGATTCGTTTATTTTAATCTGTTTTTTCTGCTATTTTTAACCGGATCAGAGAATAACTACGCTAACAGCAATAAACTTTATGAAAAATATTTCCAAAGAAATTTGAATTCAGAGCCCAGGATGGGTGTCCTGATGATCACATGTAATCGAACCAGATTGATCGAATCCACTCTCCGACAGTTGATCAAGGCCAGAGCGGAGACTAGGGTTCGGTTTTTGGGTCGGTTCTTGAACAAGTCAATAACCGATTTGATATATCGAATGCCAATTGCAGTGAGCCAAGATTGTTATAGTTGGGAAGTCACCGAGATGTTGGAAAACTTTTTGAAAGCTGATAAAATACAGAACATCTTCAAATTCCCTGATTGGGATAAAAAGTTTGAGTTTTTGAGACCAAGTCAACGAAAAAATTTGCTCGGTTATTATAAGATTTCTGCCCATTACAGATGGGCTATTCAGAAAATGTTCGACACCTATCGTAGTTTAGACAAATTGATTTTGGTCGAAGATGATCTAAACTTTTCACCAGATTTTTTCGAATACTTCATCACACTTTCTGGGCTGTTGGATCGAGATGAAACATTGTATTGCGTTTCGGGCTGGAATGATAATGGAAAATCTAATCTGATTAAAGAAACCAGTGATGGGTTGGCATTGCATCGAACAGATTTTTTCCCCGGACTTGGTTGGATGTTGAAAAAATCCATTTGGGAGGAGATCAAACCAGAATGGCCACTGGCCTTTTGGGATGATTGGTTTCGGCATTGGGAACAACGAAAAGGTAGACAGTGTATCCGTCCCGAGATATCACGAGTGAGCACTTCGGGCCGTAAAGGTGTCAGCCAGGGACAATTCTATGAACAACATTTGCGTTTCATCAATCATTTCACTCATTACACACCATTTTTCGACTATAAAGATGAGATTTTACAGTTTCTAGAGTTCAGGCACTATGACCAATGGCTCTTGAACGAGGTCTACAACTCGAGTCGAGAGATCTCGGCTCTGGCAATGTTTAAAAAAGATTTCCGAGACAGTTTCGGGACAGCCGGACCATCGCCACAACCACCATCCTATCGGATCACCTATTACACTCGTAATGAATTTTTAAAATGCACCCAACTTTTTGGATTGATGAGTGATTTTAAGTGGGGTGTTTCACGAACCGCCTACAAAGGAATCATCACGTTTTGGTATAGCGAGTTGAAAGTTTTCTTGGCACCACCGAGCACCAGAAAAATCTACATCATCGAATGGGCTTGATATTTTAATACTTTTTTTTTGAATAAAACTATCAATAAGACTTGACTTTCGTGATTTCATTGAAATTCCCGTAGAACAGGCTTCTATTCTATGACCTAACAGTTCGAAAAACTATCGAGATTTCATATTTATTTGGTCTATTTTCGATTGAAAAACTGTCTTGATTAAAATATTTACAAATAAACTGTGAAACTGGGTAAACAATTATTGAAAAAAAAAATGAAATAAAATCGTTTTGGCTATGAAAAAGGCCTTCTATCATCGAAAATTTCTTCTAAAACCAATGTAAATAGCCGACTAATCCAACAAGAAGACCAAGACTTCTTTGGTGCTTTCCAAACAACTTGAAATTTACAGAAATTATTGGGGGGTTGGAAAATATATTATTATTGTAGAGTAATTTAGAAAATTGAAATAAATATTTTTCGATTCCAATAACACTCTCTAGCTATGAAATGGGAAATGGGATTCTTCTTCTTATTCTTTGGGCTGTGAATGGAAATTCCAAATCTTAATTGCTGATGCTTAATGCTAACGACTTAGGCGATTAGCACGGCGAAGCTTTTTCAAACACACACACAGATAAAGGGACATTTTCATTCGTAAAATGCTGTGTTTTCACCACATTATCCTGGTTGTTTTTTACCGAATCCATTCGCTTGACAACCAAACTTTTTTCTTCTCTCGGCTTTGCACAAAACATTGTTAAGCAAAAGAGTTTGTTTAGAAAAAAAAACTTTGTTCCAATAAAATGTTTTAAGAAAAAAAAAAACTTCAAACTACAGTTCTTTTATGAGAAAGAGAACATTCATTCCGAATAGAAGAAAACAAAATTTCAACGAAAACTTTTCAATTAAATATTCCGATATTGAGAGAGATAGAAAGAAAAAATATTAACAAATTTACACAAATTAGAAACGAGAAAATGCTAAACTGAAAAATATCAACCAAGAGAAAATCCGGATTCAATTCAAAATTTCAAACAAACTGGCAGTGGATGATGAACCAGAATCCGATCCCTCTGAATTCTGATTCTCCATTTTTGATTGAGGATCAATGTTCAACGGTTTCAAACAATGATCAAGCGGAATATCTTTCAATTCATTTGATTGACTAGAAATTTCATTCAATTCGTCGACTAGATATTTATCTTTAGTATTGGCGATCATTGTTTGGCGAATGTTGGCGAGGAATTGTGCTTGCTGCGAAAGTGGTAGAATGTAATGGATTGTGTCGCGATCGTAAATCTCCATACTCGGATAGGCACACAAGCGATTTTTCTAGAAAAAAAACAACAACAACAATTATCATAAATTTTCACCAGATCAATAATAATAATTACTTTGATATACGAATCGATGGCATTGTAAGCCCGGCGACTGCCAATTACAACCGAAACCACACCACGGTATGGAAAACGACAATGAACAACATTGTCCACTTGATTGGGTAATTCACCAAAACAATAGCCTTTTTCCAATAACAATTTTCTCGTTTGTTCATCATTTAAGATTTGATCATCTTTTTCAAAAAGTGCTCCAACCAAATAATACAAGCATTTAGCATCAGTTATGGTTTCATTTGTTGTTTCCTCATCTTGATCCTGAGCTCTATCTAGATGTGTGAGACGGTGTTTTGGAATGTAAACACCAACAGTGATCGATTTGGGAAGAATAGAAGAAATTTCTGTGAACAGAATCGATGAATCAGCATAGGATCCTTTCCCAATGCGATAGGCAATTTTTCTAGAACCATAATCGAATAGAGATGCACCACTGCTCACTTCGATCGATTCAATTATACCGAAATAATTCAATGCCAACAGAATGGTGAGAATTAGAGCAATCGATAACAAACCGATACCAATAAAAATCAATTCGATCATATTAAACAGATATTTTGTTGTTGTTAAAGTTGTAGCCAATTGAAAATGTTTTAATCACAAACTTCGAAGAAATAATCGAATCGACAGAGGATGCTTCTCTCAACAAAGAAAACTCAACAAACAATCATTTCAATTTTGAAAAAGTTTCTTCTTTTGAATTGGTTGATGGCTCAAGAATGGCAACAAAATTTATGCGATTTTCTCTTTATCAAAGATTAATTTCAAGTGATACAAATATTTATTTTGAACGAAAAAAAAAAAAAAATTGTGTTTGGTTTGTTTGTTAAGCGTTCCACCCAGAAAAGGTTGCAAAATAAACAAAATTGGTGGCACCATCTAACGTTGGTTCGATTCGATCGAAATGGATTTTAGGTTAAAAGGTTTTTTGTTCAATAACCGAATCGATTATCGGGTAATCGGATTAATCAAGCAATGCCTAGAAACAACATTCGATAATCAAACGTCGAAGTTTCTCTTGAATCTTGATTGACCGAGGTAAATGATTTTTTGTAAATTATTATTTGGCGTTTGAACTTTACAAAAAAAAAAATTGATGACACTTAAATTTTGATTTTAAAAAAAAAATTATAGCTCAGATTTTTCCTTGGGTTGACTATCCGTATCGAGATCAACATCACTTAGATCGAGATTCTCTTCCACTGGTGGTTGACCATCTTTCCCGTCCCATGGTTCATTCTTGGAAACCTGTGGTAGACGATTATTTTTCATTGGTAAACTTGATCCCCGACCATAAGTCAAATCTCGTAAAAATTCATTTATGCCACTGGTGCTGAAAGATCCACGTAGTAGAGAGTATTTCATTTTACGTGCATTCAAAACTGCCATCGCCGGATAACCGAAACCTCCGATTTCTAAGACTTCTTCCAGATCAGGTTGAGCGCCGGCTTCCACCCAAACATAAGACCAACTATTCTTCTTGAATTTTTCGGCGATATTCTTCAAAATCGTTAAATAATCATTACGGCATTTGGATTGACAATCGAGGATATGCGGCAATACTGATACTACACACAATTGGGCTTTCTCGCAAGTATCTTTCAATTGTTGTTCACCATTAACCAATTGCAAAACTTCTGGAGCCGGTAAGTTTTCGCTAACTTTTTCCAAGGCAAAGTTTACAAAATCCGATACTGTTCGACCACCTTGATATTCTTCTGCCTTGCCATCTTTTTTACCAGCAGCAAAAACTTTGATCGTTGGAAAGCCTCGAATTTCATATTGATTAGCCATCGAGGTATGAACGGTTGCATCGAGGGCACCAACTTTGACTTTACCCTTCAGTTCAGAAGCAACTTTAGCCCAAATGGGAGCTAAACTCTTGCAATGACCACACCAAGGAGCGTAAAATTCGACCAACCAAAGATCATCAGATTTCAAAACTTTTGATTCAAAATTTGAATCTGTCAACTCAATGACATCTTTTTTCGAAGATGAATCACCATCATTCGATGACGATGAACGCTGCCCAGTACGAGAATCGACTATTGAACGAAGTTCTTTGAATGCAGCATCGATAAAACCTTGAGATGTTCGTTGGCCATTATAATCTGTTGGTGATTTCTTATTTTTGCCAAAAACTTTGATTGTAGGAAAACCACGAACTCCATACCGGCCACCAAGATCCCGGTGTTCATCAGCATTGACAGCGCCTACTTTGACAATGCCTTTCAACGCTTGAGCAGTTTTCTGATATTCTGGAACCAAACTTTTACAATGTCACACCATGGTGCAAAAAACACTACCAACCACACATCCTCCGAATCAATGACTCGAGATTCAAAATTTGATGGTGTCAATTCGATGACGTTTGATGATCGATCATATAGTGCATAGGTTTCACAAATTGAAACGATTATAAGAAAAAATTTGATCAGAAATGGAAATGCTAGAAGAATTTAAGTTAAAATTTTGAGAAGAAACCAAACCATTTGACTTACATTGAAACATTTTTTTGACGAAAAAAAATTAAATTATTTTTACAAATTAAATAGAAAACTATCACAATTTTGTTGTTGTTGTCGTTGGTTTGTACGTTTAAAAAAACTGTTTGAATGTTTCTGTTCTTTGTTTTGGGCTAACAATCAAACAAACACACACTTGGTGAAACAATAATAGACATCGTGTCAAAAGCTGATTGGCTAGAATTGAATTGCTATTTCCACCTACGTGTCGTTTACCAAAAATAGTAGGAAAAGACCTTTAAAACTCGGTAGGAAAAAAAACCTCGAAATTATTAAAATCAAGTTCCAAATCTTAAAGCCACTAAATTTTAGAAAAAAATTCAAAGGGAAAAAATTATTCTATAAAAAATTTTTGAAAAAAAAAATTTTATTCAAAGTGGTCGATTGAAGATCGAATCTTATCGCTTCGGTATTTCTATCGTGCCTATCTAACCCCTTCGCAATGTAAGCGATGGATCGATCGAGGACAGCGAAAAAACTATTTTAAAACTTTTAAAGTTTTTTTTTAGTAGAATAAAAATAAACTTGGAAAGAGGCTCGAAATTAAAATTTATTAAAAATTTTAATTTATTCAAATGAAAAAATTGATTATTTAAAAAGGACAAAAACGGCTTTCATCACGAAATGGTCGAAGAAGTTTCATCAAGAAGTTGGAATCAAAATTTGAAAGAAAACCCGAAAGTTTTTGTTCAAAAACAGTTTTTTTTCCACAGTATCGTCCACAACGATCCTCCACATCGGATCACACACCAATAAAATTAAAAATAGTAAATAAAAAAAAATTACAACCACCGGCCAGTAGGAGGAAGACAAGCAAATTTTTATCATAATAATGCTGAAAATAGTTTCTTATTTCAATAAAATTATTCAATGATGATAAACATTTTTTTCATGTATGAAAAATCATTCATTTTTTGGTTTTCAAGCCAAAAAATACACAGAAAACCTGTGTCTCTGATCTGAGCTGATGAGCTTTTTGACATAATTTTTTCCTAAAGAAAAAAAAAATGACCGTCACTATTATTTTGAGCTATCTGAGTTTACCTGAGTTTTGTTTGATTAATCTACTTAAAGTTCATCATACCAAAATCGTAGAAATTCCCAAAGATTAGTCATTTGTTCTTCTTCTTTGTAAGTATGAAACTCTTGATCCCAATTACTTTATGATGGATGATTGTTCAATGAATTTTTTTCCCCTCAAATTTTGATCACATCAAATTAATTAAATGATAAACAAAATTTTTTTCGTTTTGTTTTGTTCTTCCAATTCAAAAACAATAAGTAGTTGAACTTATTCGATTCATGTAAATTTTCTTGTGTTCTACACTCATTCATTAATTTCAAGTTTTTTCCAAAATGTTTAAGAATATAGAAAAAAATTACATAATTCAATGATTTGGCTAAATCTAATTTGAAAGATCAATTAAAATGATGAAATTATTATTCGAAAGAGAATCCTTGAATTGGTTTGGCTGAGTCATTTGAGTCATTTATAGGTTGCAAGTTGGTTATCCAGTCTAACTAATAAAACATAAGCACGAATTTCATAATAAAATTTCAAGTTTGTTATCGTGAAATATCTTGTAAAAAAAAAAAAAATCATTGCAGTCCTCAAATTTTGGTGCAATCACTGTTTTGTTGACATCAATTAGATTGACCAGAAAATAAAAACGCAACAAAAATCTGTTTCCGTAAAAATCGTTTTTATCGTTTTTGGAAGATCTGAGTGTTTGTTTTCAAACGGATTTCTATCTGACCGAGAAACAATGTTTTTGGAAAAAAAATTTTAAGATTGTTTGTCAAAGATTCAACAGAGCAGAACTTCGATAGAGCAACGAAAAACAATATGGAACAATCATCAAGAAAAAACCATCACATCACTTTACTTTGAACTTAAAATGATAAGTTTTTTTGTGTTTTTGGGCAAAAAAAAAAAAATCAAGTGCATCATTTCAGCACTTTTTTCCACTTCCTGACTTATTGATTTCGCTACGAGGTTATTGTAAGATATGTTTTTCGCCACACTATTGCTGCCCACAGTGTCATCAATCATTTCCAAAT